>QVTF01000725.1:125000-329283 GCA_003573665.1 Oxygymnocypris stewartii | reverse complement strand
ATCCTAGCAACCACCTCCGGTACCCTAGCACCGCATAGCAACACCTTAGTAACCACCCCGAGTACCCTAGCAAACTGCATAGGCAACACCTTAGCAACCACCTCGGATACCCTAGCAACCGCATAGCAACACCTTAGCAACCACCACCCCGAGTACCCTAGCAACCGGCATAGCAACACCTTACAACCACCCCGAGTACCCTAGCAACTGCATAGCAACCCGTTGGCAACCACCCCGGTACCCTAGCAACCGCATAGCAACACCTTAGCAAACCCCCGGGTACCCTACCAACCAACACAAGTACCCATCAACTGCATAGCAACACCGTAGCAACCACCCCGGGTACCATAGCAACAACCCCGAGTACCCTAGCAACTGCATAGCAACACCTTAGCAACCACCCCGAGAACCCTAGCAACGATAGCAACACCTTAGCACACCACCCCGGGTACCCTAGCAAACCAACCTCGGGTACCCTAGCAACCGCATAGCAGCACCTTAGCAACCACCCCGGGTACCCTAGCAACCATCCCGGGTACCCTAGCACCACCCTCGGGTAACCTAGCAACCACCCTGCGTACCCTAGCAACCACCCCGGTACCCTAGCAACCGCATAGCAACACCTTAGCAACCACCCCGGACCCTAGCAACCAACCCCGTGTACCATAGCAACGACCTCGGGTACCCTAGCAACCACCCGGGTACCCTAGCAACCGCATAGCAACACCTTAGCAACCATCCCGGGTACCCTAGCAAACCACCTCGGTACCTATCAACCGCATAGCAACACCTTAGCAACCACCCCGGGTACCCTAGCAACCACCTCGGGTACCCTAGCAACCGCATAGCAACACCTTAGCACCCACCCCGGGTACCCTAGCAACTGCATAGCAAACCTTAGCAACCACCCCCAGAACCCTAGCAACTGCATAGCAACACTTAGCAACCACCCCGGGTACCCTAGCAACCGCATAGCAACACCTTAGCAACCACCCCGGGTACCCTAGCAACCATCCCGGGTACCCTAGCAACCACCTCGGTTAACCTAGCAACCACCCCGTACCCTAGCAACCACCCCGGGTACCCTAGCAACCGCATAGCAACACCTTAGCAACCACCCCGGGTACCCTAGCAAACCACCCCGGTGTACCATAGCAACGACCTCGGGTACCCTAGCAACCACCCCGGTACCCTAGCAAGCACCTCGGTACCTAGCAACCGCATAGCAACACCTTAGCAACCACCCCGGGTACCCTAGCAACCACCCCGTGTACCATAGCAACGACCTCGGGTACCCTAGCAACCACCCCGGGTAACCCTAGCAAGCACCTCCGGTACCCTAGCAACCGCATAGCAACACCCTAGCAACCAACCGGGTATCCAAGCAACACACAAGCAAGCACCCCGGGTACCTAGGCAACCACCCCCGGGACCCTAGCAACTGCATAGCAACACCTTGGCACAACCACCCCGGGTACCCTAGCAACCGCATAGCAACACCTTAGCAAACCACCCCGGGTACCCTAGCAACCGCATAGCACACCCTAGCAACCAACCCGGGTACCCTAGCAACCACCCTTGTTACCCTAGCAACCGCATAGCAAATCTTAGCAACCATCCCGGGTACCTACCAACCAACACAAGTACCCTAGCAACTGCATAGCAACACCGTAGCAACCACCACGGGTACCCTAGCAACCACCTCGGGTACACTAGCAAACCGCATAGCAACAACCTTAGCAACCACCAAGGGTACCGGCAACCACCCCGGGTACCCTAGCAACCACCTTGGTACCCTAGCAACCACCCCGGGTACCCTAGCAACCGCATAGCAAACCTTAGCAACCACCCCGAGTACCCTTGCAATGCATAGCAACACACCTTAGCAACCACCCCGGGTCCCTAGCAGCAACCACCCTGGGTACCCTAGCAACCACCCTGGGTACCCTAGCAACCACCTCGGGTACCCTAGCAACCACCTCGGATACCCTAGCAACCACACGGGTACCCTAGCAACCGCATAGCAACACCATAGCAACCACCCCGGGTACCCTAGCAACCACCTCGGGTAACCTAGCAACCACCCCGGGTACCCTAGCAACCACCCCGGGGTACCATAGCAACCGCATAGCACCCTTAGCAACCACCCCGGTACCCTAGCAACCATCCCCGGGTAACCTAGCAACCACCTCGGGTACCCTAGCAACCGCATAGCAAAACCTTAGCAACACCCCGGGTACCCTAGCAACCACCTCGGGTATCCTAGCAACCACCTCGGATACCCTAGCAACCACCCCGGGTACCCTAGCAACCACCTCGGGTACCCTAGCAACCGCATAGCAACACCTTAGCAACCACCCCGAGTACCCTAGCAACCGCATAGCAACACCTTAGCAACCACCCCGAGTACCCTAGCAACTGCATAGCAACACCTTGGCAACCCCCCGGGTACCCTAGCAACCGCATAGCAACACCTTAGCAACCACCCCGGGTACCCTAGGCAACCGCATAGCAACACCCTAGCAACCAACCGGGTACCCTAGCAACCACCCTGGTTACCCTAGCAACCGCATAGCAACACCATAGCAACCACCCCGGGTACCCTAGCAACCACCTCGGGTAACCTAGCAAACCACCCCGGGTACCCTAGCAACCACCCCGGGTACCCTAGCAAACCGCATATCAACACCTTAGGCAACCACCCCGGGTACCCTAGCAACCATCCCGGGTACCCTAGCAACCACCTCGGGTACCCTAGCAACCGCATAGCAACACCTTAGCAACCACCCCGGGTACCCTAGCAACCACCTCGGGTATCCTAGCAACCACCTCGGATACCATAGCAATCACCCCGGGTACCCTAGCAACCACCTCGGGTACCCCTAGCAAACCGCATAGCAACACCCTTAGCAACCACCCCGAGTACCCTAGCAACCGCATAGCAACACCTTAGCAACCACCCCGGGTACCCTAGCAACCGCATAGCAACACCATAAAAACCACCCCGGGTACCCTAGCAACCGCATAGCAACACCCTAGCAACCAACCCGGGTAACCTAGCAACCACCCTGGTTACCCTAGCAACCGCATAGCAACATCTTAGCAACCATCCCGGGTACCCCTACCAACCAACCAAGTACCCTAGCAACTGCATAGCAACACCGTAGCAACCACCCGGGTACCCTAGCAACCGCATAGCAACACCTTAGCAACCACCACGGGTACCCTAGCAACCACCCCGGGTACCCTAGCAACCGCATAGCAACACCTTAGCAACCACCCCGAGTACCCTTGCAACTGCATAGCAACACCTTAGCAACCACCCCGGGTACCCTAGCAACCACCCCGGGTACCCTAGCAACCACCTCGGGTACCCTAGCAACCACCTCGGATACCCTAGCAACCACCCCGGGTACCCTAGCAACCACCTCGGGTACCCTAGCACCGCATAGCAACACCATAGCAACCACCCCGGGTACCCTAGCAAACCACCTCGGGTAACCTAGCAACCACCCCGGGTACCCTAGCAACCACCCCGGGTACCCTAGCAACCGCATAGCAACACCATAGCAACCACCCCGGGTACCCTAGCAACCGCATAGCAACACCTTAGCAACCACCCCGAGTACCCTTGCAACCACCCTCGGGTATCCTAGCAACCACCTCGGGTACCCTAGCAACCACCCCGGGTACCCTAGCAACCACCTCGGGTACCCTAGCAACCGCATAGCAACACCTTAGCAACCACCCCGGGTACCCTAGCAACCACCCCGGGTACCCTAGCAACCATCCCGGGTACCCTAGCAACCACCTCGGGTACCCTAGCAAACCACCCCGGGTACCCGAACCGCATAGCAATACCCTAGCAACCGCACAGCAACACCTTAGCAAACACCCCGGGTACCCTACCAATCAACACAAGTACCCTAGCAACTGCATAGCAACACCTTAGCAACCACCCCGGGTACCCTAGCAACCACCCCGGTTACCCTAGCAACCGCATAGCAACACCATAGCAACACCCCGGGTACCCTAGCAACCACCTCGGGTAACCTAGCAACCACCCCGGGTACCCTATCAACCACCCCGGGTACCCTAGCAACCGCATAGCAACACCTTAGCAAACACCCCGGGTACCCTAGCAACCGCATAGCAACACCTTAGCAACCACCCCGGGTACCCTAGCAACCACCTCGGGTATCCTAGCAACCACCTCGGATACCCTAGCAACCACCCCGGGTACCCTAGCAACCGCATAGCAACACCTTAGCAACCACCCCGGGTACCCTAGTAACCACCCCGGGTACCCTAGCAACCGCATAGCAACATCTTAGCAACCATCCCGGGTACCCTACCAACCAACACAAGTACCCTAGCAACTGCATAGCAACACCCGTAGCAACCACCCGGGTACCCTAGCAACCACCTCGGGTACCCTAGCAACCACCCCGGGTACCCTAGCAACCACCTCGGGTACCCTAGCAACCACCCCGGGTACCCTAGCAACCACCTCGGGTAACCTAGCAACCACCTCGGGTACCCTAGCAACCACCTCGGTTACCCTAGCAACCACCTCGGGTACCCTAGTAACCACCCCGGGTACCCTAGCAACCGCATAGCAACACCCTAGCAACCAACCCGGGTATCCAAGCAACACACAAGCAAGCACCCCGGGTACCCTAGCAACCACCTCGGGTACCCTAGCAACCACGCCGGGTACCCTAGCAACCACCTCGGGTAACCTAGCAACCACCTCGGGTACCCTAGCAACCACTTCGGGTACCCTAGCAACCGCATAGCAACACCTTAGCAACCACCCCGGGTACCCTAGCAACCATCCTGGGTACCCTAGCAACCACCTCGGGTACCCTAGCAACCACCCCGGTTACCCTAGCAACCGCATAGCAACACCTTAGCAACCACCCCGGGTACCCTAGCAACCACCCCGGGTACCCTAGCAACCATCCTGGGTACCCTAGCAACCACCTCGGGTACCCTAGCAACCACCCCGGTTACCCTAGCAACCGCATAGCAACATCTTAGCAACCATCCCGGGTACCCTACCAACCAACACAAGTACCCTAGCAACTGCAAAGCAACACCGTAGCAACCACCCGGGTACCCTAGCAACCGCATAGCAACACCTTAGCAACCACCAAGGGTACCCTAGCAACCACCCCGGGTACCCTAGCAACCGCATAGCAACACCTTAGCAACCACCCCGAGTACCCTTGCAACTGCATAGCAACACCTTAGCAACCACCCCGGGTACCCTAGCAACCACCTCGGGTACCCTAGCAACCACCTCGGATACCCTAGCAACCACCCCGGGTACCCTAGCAACCACCTCGGGTACCCTAGCAACCGCATAGCAACACCATAGCAACCACCCCGGGTACCCTAGCAACCACCTCGGGTAACCTAGCAACCACCCCGGGTACCCTAGCAACCGCATAGCAACACCTTAGCAACCACCCCGGGTACCCTAGCAACCATCCCGGGTACCCTAGCAACCACCTCGGGTACCCTAGCAACCGCATAGCAACACCTTAGCAACCACCCCGGGTATCCTAGCAACCACCTCGGATACCCTAGCAACCACCTCGGGTACCCTAGCAACCGCATAGCAACACCTTAGCAACCACCCCGGGTACCCTAGCAACCACCCCGGGTACCCTAGCAGCCACCTCGGGTAACCTAGCAACCACCCTGCGTACCCTAGCAACCACCCCGGGTACCCTAGCAACCGCATAGCAACACCTTAGCAACCCCCCCGGGTACCCTAGCAACCATCCCGGGTACCCTAGCAACCACCTCCGGTACCCTAGCAACCACCTCGGGTAACCTAGCAACCACCCCAGGTACCCTAGCAACCACCCCAGGTACCCTAGCAACCACCTCAGGTACCCTAGCAACCGCATAGCAACACCTTAGCAACCACCCTGGGTACCTTAGCAGCACCCTAGCAACCACCTCCGGTACAATACCAACCGCATAGCAACACCTTAGCAACCACCTCGGTTACCCTAGCAACCACCTCTGGTACCCTAGTAACCACCCCGGGTACCCTAGCAACCGCATAGCAACACCCTAGCAACCAACCCGGGTATCCAAGCAACACACAAGCAAGCACCCCGGGTACCCTAGCAACCACCCCGAATACCCTAGCAACCACCCTGGGTACCTTAGCAACACCCTAGCAACCACCTCCGGTACCCTAGCAACCGCATAGCAACACCTTAGTAACCACCCCGAGTACCCTAGCAACTTCATAGCAACACCTTAGCAACCACCTCGGATACCCTAGCAACCGCATAGCAACACCTTAGCAACCACCCCGAGTACCCTAGCAACCGCATAGCAACACCTTAGCAACCACCCCGAGTACCCTAGCAACTGCATAGCAACACCTTGGCAACCACCCCGGGTACCCTAGCAACCGCATAGCAACACCTTAGCAACCACCCCGGGTACCCTAGCAACCGCATAGCAACACCCTAGCAACCAACCCGGGTACCCTTGCAACCACCCTGGTTACCCTAGCAACCGCATAGCAACATCTTAGCAACCATCCCGGGAACCCTACCAACCAACACAAGTACCCTAGCAACTGCATAGCAACACCGTAGCAACCACCCGGGTACCCTAGCAACCACCTCGAGTACCCTAGCAACCGCATAGCAACACCTTAGCAACCACCAAGGGTACCCTAGCAACCACCCCGGGTACCCTAGCAACCAACTTGGGTACCCTAGCAACACCCCGGGTACCCTAGCAACCGCATAGCAACACCTTAGCAACCACCCCGAGTACCCTTGCAACTGCATAGCAACACCTTAGCAACCACCCCGGGTACCCTAGCAACCACCCTGGGTACCCTAGCAACCACCCTGGGTACCCTAGCAACCACCTCGGGTACCCTAGCAACCACCTCGGATACCCTAGCAACCACACGGGTACCCTAGCAACCGCATAGCAACACCATAGCAACCACCCCGGGTACCCTAGCAACCACCTCGGGTAACCTAGCAACCACCCCGGGTACCCTAGCAACCACCCCGGGTACCCTAGCAACCGCATAGCAACACCTTAGCAACCACCCCGGGTACCCTAGCAACCCACACTGGTTACCCTAGCAACCGCATAGCAACATCTTAGCAACCATCCCGGGTACCCTACCAACCAACACAAGTACCCTAGCAACTGCATAGCAACACCGTAGCAGCCACCCGGGTACCCTAGCAACCATCCCGGGTACCCTAGCAACCACCTCGGGTAACCTAGCAACCACCCTGCGTACCCTAGCAACCATCCCGGGTACCCTAGCAACCACCTCGGGTAACCTAGCAACCACCCTGCGTACCCTAGCAACCACCCCGGGTACCCTAGCAACCGCATAGCAACACCTTAGCAACCACCCCGGGTATCCTAGCAACCACCTCGGGTACCCTAGCAACCGCATAGCAACACCTTAGCAACCACCCCGGGTACCCTAGCAGCCACCTCGGGTAACCTAGCAACCACCCTGCGTACCCTAGCAACCACCCCGGGTACCCTAGCAACCGCATAGCAACACCTTAGCAACCCCCCCGGGTACCCTAGCAACCATCCCGGGTACCCTAGCAACCACCTCCGGTACCCTAGCAACCACCTCGGGTAACCTAGCAACCACCCCAGGTACCCTAGCAACCACCCCAGGTACCCTAGCAACCACCTCAGGTACCCTAGCAACCGCATAGCAACACCTTAGCAACCACCCTGGGTACCTTAGCAGCACCCTAGCAACCACCTCCGGTACAATACCAACCGCATAGCAACACCTTAGCAACCACCTCGGTTACCCTAGCAACCACCTCTGGTACCCTAGTAACCACCCCGGGTACCCTAGCAACCGCATAGCAACACCCTAGCAACCAACCCGGGTATCCAAGCAACACACAAGCAAGCACCCCGGGTACCCTAGCAACCACCCCGAATACCCTAGCAACCACCCTGGGTACCTTAGCAACACCCTAGCAACCACCTCCGGTACCCTAGCAACCGCATAGCAACACCTTAGTAACCACCCCGAGTACCCTAGCAACTTCATAGCAACACCTTAGCAACCACCTCGGATACCCTAGCAACCGCATAGCAACACCTTAGCAACCACCCCGAGTACCCTAGCAACCGCATAGCAACACCTTAGCAACCACCCCGAGTACCCTAGCAACTGCATAGCAACACCTTGGCAACCACCCCGGGTACCCTAGCAACCGCATAGCAACACCTTAGCAACCACCCCGGGTACCCTAGCAACCGCATAGCAACACCCTAGCAACCAACCCGGGTACCCTTGCAACCACCCTGGTTACCCTAGCAACCGCATAGCAACATCTTAGCAACCATCCCGGGAACCCTACCAACCAACACAAGTACCCTAGCAACTGCATAGCAACACCGTAGCAACCACCCGGGTACCCTAGCAACCACCTCGAGTACCCTAGCAACCGCATAGCAACACCTTAGCAACCACCAAGGGTACCCTAGCAACCACCCCGGGTACCCTAGCAACCACCTTGGGTACCCTAGCAACCACCCCGGGTACCCTAGCAACCGCATAGCAACACCTTAGCAACCACCCCGAGTACCCTTGCAACTGCATAGCAACACCTTAGCAACCACCCCGGGTACCCTAGCAACCACCCTGGGTACCCTAGCAACCACCTCGGGTACCCTAGCAACCACCTCGGATACCCTAGCAACCACACGGGTACCCTAGCAACCTGCATAGCAACACCATAGCAACCACCCCGGGTACCCTAGCAACCACCTCGGGTAACCTAGCAACCACCCCGGGTACCCTAGCAACCACCCCGGGTACCCTAGCAACCGCATAGCAACACCTTAGCAACCACCCTGGTTACCCTAGCAACCGCATAGCAACATCTTAGCAACCATCCCGGGTACCCTACCAACCAACACAAGTACCCTAGCAACTGCATAGCAACACCGTAGCAGCCACCCGGGTACCCTAGCAACCATCCCGGGTACCCTAGCAACCACCTCGGGTAACCTAGCAACCACCCTGCGTACCCTAGCAACCATCCCGGGTACCCTAGCAACCACCTCGGGTAACCTAGCAACCACCCTGCGTACCCTAGCAACCACCCCGGGTACCCTAGCAACCGCATAGCAACACCTTAGCAACCACCCCGGCTACCATAGCAACCACCTCGGGTACCCTAGCAACCGCATAGCAACACCTTAGCAACCACCCCGGGTACCTTAGCAACCACCCCGGGTACCTTAGCAACCACCCCGAATACCCTAGCAACCACCCTGGGTACCTTAGCAACACCCTAGCAACCACCTCCGGTACCCTAGCAACCGCATAGCAACACCTTAGTAACCACCCCGAGTACCCTAGCAACTTCATAGCAACACCTTAGCAACCACCTCGGATACCCTAGCAACCGCATAGCAACACCTTAGCAACCAACCCGGGTATCCAAGCAACACACAAGCAAGCACCCCGGGTACCCTAGCAACCACCCCGAATACCCTAGCAACCACCCTGGGTACCTTAGCAACACCCTAGCAACCACCTCCGGTACCCTAGCAACCGCATAGCAACACCTTAGTAACCACCCCGAGTACCCTAGCAACTTCATAGCAACACCTTAGCAACCACCTCGGATACCCTAGCAACCGCATAGCAACACCTTAGCAACCACCCCGAGTACCCTAGCAACCGCATAGCAACACCTTAGCAACCACCCCGAGTACCCTAGCAACTGCATAGCAACACCTTAGCAACCACCCCGGGTACCCTAGCAACTGCATAGCAACACCTTAGCAACCACCCCGAGAACCCTAGCAACTGCATAGCAACACCTTAGCAACCACCCCGGGTACCCTAGCAACCACCTCGGGTACCCTAGCAACCGCATAGCAGCACCTTAGCAACCACCCCGGGTACCCTAGCAACCATCCCGGGTACCCTAGCAACCACCTCGGGTAACCTAGCAACCACCCCGCGTACCCTAGCAACCACCCCGGGTACCCTAGCAACCGCATAGCAACACCTTAGCAACCACCCCGGGTACCCTAGCAACCACCCCGTGTACCATAGCAACGACCTCGGGTACCCTAGCAACCACCCGGGTACCCTAGCAAGCACCTCGGGTACCCTAGCAACCGCATAGCAACACCTTAGCAACCATCCCGGGTACCCTAGCAACCACCTCGGGTAACCTAGCAACCACTCCAGGTACCCTAGCAACCACCCCGGGTACCCTAGCAACCGCATAGCAACACCTTAGCAACCACCCTGGGTACCTTAGCAAAACCCTAGCAACCACCTCCGGTACAATACCAACCGCATAGCAACACCTTAGCAACCACCCCGGGTACCCTAGCAACCGCATAGCAACACCTTAGCAACCATCCCGGGTACCCTAGCAACCACCTCGGGTACCCTAGCAACCGCATAGCAAAACCTTAGCAAACACCCCGGGTACCCTAGCAACCACCCCGGGTACCCTAGCAACCATCCCGGGTACCCTAGCAACCACTTCGGGTACCCTAGCAACCACCCCGGGTACCCTAGCAACCACCCCGGGTACCCTTGCAACCACCCCGGCTACCCTAGCAACCGCATAGCAACACCTTAGCAACCACCCCGGGTACCCTAGCAACTGCATAGCAACACCTTAGCAACCACCCCGAGTACCCTAGCAACCGCATAGCAACACCTTAGCAACCACCACGGGTACCCTAGCAACCACCCCGGGTACCCTAGCAACCACCCCGGTTACCCTAGCAACCGCATAGCAACACCCTAGCAACAAACCCAGGTATCCAAGCAACACCCTAGCAAGCACCCCAGGTACCCTAGCAACCACCCCGGTTACCCTAGCAACCACATAGCAACACCTTAGCAACCACCCCGGGTACCCTAGCAACCGCATAGCAACACCCTAGCAACCACCTCGGGTACCCTAGCAATCACCCCGGTTACCCTATCAACCGCATAGCAACACCTTAGCAACCACCCCGGGTACCCTAGCAACCACCTCGGGTACCCTAGAAAACGCATAGCAACACCTTAGCAACCACCCCGGGTACCCTAGCAACCACCCCGGGTACCCTAGCAACCACCTCGGGTACCCTAGCAACCACTTCGGGTACCCTAGCAACCGCATAGCAACACCTTAGCAACCACCCCGGGTACCCTAGCAACCACCCCGGGTACCCTAGCAACCACCTCGGGTACCCTAGCAACCACCCCGGTTACCCTAGCAACCGCATAGCAACACCTTAGCAATCACTATAGAACATAGAGAACATAACAAATGTTTTAAACTGATACATTTTACACTTTTATCCACTAAATGAGCTCATTTCAAATTTTATGCCTGTTACAGGTCTCAAAAAAGTTGTCTAGCAACTGCATAGCAACACCTTAGCAACCACCCCGAGAACCCTAGCAACTGCATAGCAACACCTTAGCAGCCAGCCCAGGTACCATAGCAACCGCAAAGCAACACCTTGGCAACCACCTCCCGTACCCTAGCAACCGCATAGCAACACCTTAGCAACCACCCCAGGTACCATAGCAACCGCATAGCAACACCTTAGCAACCACCTCGGATACCCTAGCAACTGCCTAGCAACACCTTAGCAACCACCCCAGGTACCATACCATCGCATAGCAACACCTTAGCAACCACCCCAGGTACCATAGCAACACCTTGACAACCACCTCCGGTACCCTAGCAACCGCATAGCAACCCCTTAGCAACCACCCCGGGTACCCTAGCAACCACCACGAGTACCCTAGCAATTTATGCAGCCAAAATAAAAAAAAACTCCCAACTGCTTTGCAACCAGAAGCTTTAGGCGTAGCTTTGGCTTCCTGAAGGGAAAGTACTAGAGATGTTATAACATCTGATAGAACACAGACAAATTCATCCAAATAAAATCAATTGTTTTATATTGTCATGGTGCAACTAGGGGCACCGTCTAAAGTTCTTCAAACAATGAATGGAGGACGTTGAATGCCAGATTTTTATTTTTATTTTATTTTTCCCAAGCCAATAAAGTGCTCACAGGTGCAAAAACATGAAAAAGTTCCATTGGGAAAAATCCCTTAAGGAAGGAAATAAAAAATCGACTTCAAAGTACAAAAAAATACAATAAAAAAATAACCTTGGTTCAGGGATTACAATGATTCAATAAGAATACTCCTCTATAGTTACTGCACACCAGTCAATGACCTCCTGACTGCTTCATTACGTGAGAATGTATACTCATGGGTTCAACCATTTCTCAGGAGCTTCAATATCACATGAAAATATGAAGTAATATCACATAAAAAGGATTAAAAATTGAATAACACCATTTCCTTCAATACACCAATATCAATAGCATAATATACCATAATTTAAATTCAACAATAATTATATAAAGTCAAATGCAAGAACTCATAAAAGATTTTCCACCCCTTTCCACTCATACTTGGTGTCTCCCACGCCCCAGGATGCAACACCGCAAAGGTATAAAATGGCTGACGAAAGTCTTATTGGGTCTTTTACTCAGTTCAAGATGGCCACCACTATGCATGCTGATTCAGGTAATAGGCAACAATTTATAAGAAAACTTAAATGTCCAATAGTTGTAGTGTTCAGGTGTGTAAATGTGTGTGCATGTGTGTGTATAATTCATCTATCCAACTCGCTGACACATCAAGGTAAATAAAACGTTTTTAAAACCCAAATATGTGTTCATGTCTTAATGCCAAAAGGGGCTAGGCAGAGGGAACAAAGGGCAGCTCTGTGATACTTTCCCCTCCTTCTGCAGACGACCACTGTCGTCCTGAGTGTCGAGCCTCCACCCCTCCCAGAAGTGGGGTCGAAATATCCAGTATTTACTTCCTTTGGGATATGGGACAAAAAGTCAGCAACCTTGTTTCTGGCTCCTGGGCAGTATTTCATCAATCAGCTGCTGCAGGTAACACAACCACAGGCATTATATACCTATAATACTGTTGAATCCCTTAATGAAGAAGTCAGTCAGCTCCTCTTTTTGAACTAGTGAGGGAGTGTTGATTAAGGACGTTAGAGAATGTTTTACATTGAAAAACATGCTCTGACCCCTTTTAAGAAATACAGTTAGGTACAATAGGATTACCACTAGTGTATTTTTGGATTTGTATTGTCTCTGCAGTTGTGAATGGTCAGCAAAGACCAAGACTCAAAAGCAGCTTTTTAAGACCTTAAAAGAGCTGAAATATCACCTCCCTCCTGACAAACGTAGCAAGGGCCGGGCAAGCACACTTGACGCTCTCAAAATGCTGTAAGTAGCACACACATACACAACCTTTAAACAGTTCTTACAGTTCTTAAACCGTTCTTACATATATTTGAGTAAAGTCATGTTGTAAAAATCAGTTAAAACACAATAAAGATATTTATGTAGACCTAGACACATTGGATGCACTACATATTCCGAACCCATATCCCGGATAAATCTATAACAATAAATCTATAATCTATATATATACACACACATACACACACACAGCTGCAATCAAAATTATTCAACTCCTAAAGACTATAATGATTTACAATCCAAATTCCGTAAATGTTTGGACGTTTTTAAAATTTGAATAAAACGAGAACTAAAAGACTTTCAAATCACATGAGCCAATATTTTATTCACTATAGAACATAGAGAACATAACAAATGTTTTAAACTGATACATTTTACACTTTTATCCACTAAATGAGCTCATTTCAAATTTTATGCCTGTTACAGGTCTCAAAAAAGTTGTCAAGGAGGCAACAAAGGGCTGAAAATGCAAGATATTTTGAAAAGAATGAGCTGGGAGAACATCTAGCCACTAATTTATTTATTTATAAAAGTTAATTGACATCAGGTTTGTAACATGATTAGCTATAAAAGAGATGTCTTAGGCAGAGTCTCTCACAAGTACAGATGGACAGAGGCTCTCCAATCTGTGAAAGATTGCATGAAAAGATTGTGGAATACTTTAAAAACAATGCTCCTCAACGTCAATTTGCAAAGGATTTACAAATCTCATAATCTACAGTGCATAACAGCATCAAAAGATTCAGAGAAACTGGAGAAATCTCTGTGCGTAAGGGACAAGGCCGAAGACCTTTGCTGTTGGCAAAAACAATCCGCCGTGCCATCTGCAGATGCCAACTAAAGCTCTATCATGCAAAAAAGAAGCCATATGTGAACATGGTCCAGAAGCGCCGTTGTGTCATGTGGACCAAGGCTTATTTAAAATGGACTGTTTCAAAGTGGAAAACTGTTCTATGGTCAGATGGGTCCAAATTTGACATTGTTATTGGAAATCACAGACTCTGTGTCCTCCGAGCTAAAGAGGGAGACATTCTAGTGTTTTATCAGCGTTCAGTTCAAAAGCCAGCATCTCTGATGTATGGGGGTGCATAAGTGCATACGGTATGGGCAGCTTGCATGTTTTGGAAGGCACCATGAATGCTGAAAGCTATATAAAGGTTTTAGAGCAACATATGCTCCCCTCCAGACGACGTCTATTTCAGGGAAGGCCTTGTGTATTTCAGCAGGACAATGCAAAACCACTTACAGCAGCATCGCTTCGTCGTAGAAGAGTCCGGGTGCTGAATTGGCCTGCATGCAGTCCAGATATTTCATCTATAGAGAAGATTTGGCACATCA
Source organism: Oxygymnocypris stewartii (assembly GCA_003573665.1). Classification (NCBI taxonomy): domain Eukaryota; kingdom Metazoa; phylum Chordata; class Actinopteri; order Cypriniformes; family Cyprinidae; genus Oxygymnocypris; species Oxygymnocypris stewartii. Next base: position 314,571 of record QVTF01000725.1, on the reverse strand, counting down.
TTAAAGGAAAAATACTTCATAAATGACAACAAACTCTTCAGCAGCTGTAAATCTATGTCAGGCAAGAATGGGACCAAATTCAACACCAAAACTCCAGAAACTCATAACCTCGTTGCCCAGACGTCTTCAAACTGTTTTGAAAAGAAGAGGAGATGCTACACCATGCAACCTTCCCCTGTCCCAACTATTTTGAGACCTGTAGCAGGCATCAAATTTGAAATGATCTCATTTTGTGCATAAATGTTAAAATGTATCAGTTTAAACATTTATGTTATATATGTTCTATTGTGAATAAAATATTGGATCATGTGATTTCAATTTATTCAAAAAAAAAAAAAAACGTTCCCAACATTTCCGGAATACGGGTTGGACAAACATAAGATTTTCTGAACATCCAAAGTATAAAAAAAAATATTTGGGTTACGCTTTATTTTAAGGTGTCTTTGTTACAGTGTTATTATTAATTTAAGTGCTGGGTAATGTTGATTAACTACATGCACTTACTATATGGTTAGGATTAGGGTTTGCCTTAGGGTTACTTGCATGTAATTTTGCTTAATTAATGGACCCTTTTCACAAGACAATGATGACGCTTTTAACGGTCATCAGCATCGTAAATCCTCAAAAGTTTTTCATATTTGTATTTTTTTTATCTATGTACATTTATAACACTATTCTTTGTATTATATTACTTTTGCATCAAATTAAAAAAAATTGTTATCGCTAATGCGAGGGTATTTCTAATGCAGCGTCTATGGGAGGGATGGTAAATTTTAAAATGTTAACTCTTCTATATATATATATATATATATATATATATGATAGATTAGCAGCTTAATTATCATTGCTTTATATTCTGAAATGTTAAATAAATATTTAATTAAATAAATATAAAACATAATGCAGGCATTTTTAGTGTTTTATATACATAAGATACAGTAAGAACATGAACAAAGAAACAACGTTAAACAAACCGACAAATATACCATTTGTCATACCATTCGGTTCAGGTAAGTAGGCCTAATAGCTACAAAAGAAATCTGAAAGTGATCAAATGTAAATTAACACTGCATAGTTTTCACTATATGTATTGATAGATTAATGCTTAAAGCTATAACTTTATTTAGATTAAGAGCTGTGAGTGATTTTCTCTTTGCATTTTGTTCTTTGATTAACATTAATGAAGCACCAGTCTGTCACTAAAACAAAATATTGTCACACAATTTTCTCCCAACTGTTCTCGTTCACTTTAAGATATGAACTGTGTTTTAAGTGAATACTCTCCAAGCCGGCCGTTTTTACATGCTTTGTGTGTATTTGATCGTTTGGACGCGTCTGAAGCTCAAAGTGTACTTTGCTTGTCAGTTTTAGAGCGCGCCGCGCACGCGTGCACACACACACGCACACACGCACACACACACACACACACTTCAGCCTGGGGAACAGCGTCTCTCGTGCGGATTGTACTTTCAACGTTTTATTATCAAACATGTCCAGCAATTTAGTAACTGTAAAGACAGCATTTTACAACAATCGACAGACGATTGATCTGATTCTGACGTTAGGTTTTGGTCAGGGAGGAACGAATGCGCCCCGCTGTGAAGAGAAGGAAGTTGTGCTTGAAGAAACGCGACTATAATACTTAGAAGCCAAAATAAAATAAAAACCCATTAAATAAACTTAGTTTAATATAACAGCCACAGGCCTAAAGTGTAAGAATGTTTTTATGGTTAGTTCTCTCTTCTATCATAAGCAGGGCTTTCGTGTTGCGCGTGCTGAAACTCATCCACGTGAGCGCGATCTTGCTTCTGATTTGGGAATAGCAAAAATGCATCATAGACAAAAGTTTGGGGTCCGCCCTTCACTATCTCTGATTGGTTTAGACCACGATATGAGCCTAATGTGTGTCTGTTGTAGAAGCACAGGGAGACTCAAGAGTCGTGGATACTTTTTTCTTTTCTCGAACGGCTGGTCGCACAGGTGCGCCCTCAGATTTTTTTTAGTCGCACACTTGAGAAATTAGGTCGCACGTGCGACCAAATTGGGCACTCTAGAGCCCTGCCTTTTTTGATTAACTGTTTTATAAAAGAAATGTTACAGTTGCAATCGTTTGAATGTTCTGGGAAAATTGCATTCTTGCTCATATTTTGAACATACAGGTGCATCTCAGAAAATTTGAATATGGTGAAAAAGTTCACAAAGAGAAACTTTCATATATTTTAGATTCATTACATGTAAAGTTTTATTTTGATGATAAGAGGTTACAGCTAATGAAAGTCAAAAATCTGTATCTCAAAATACTAGAATATTTACATTTGAGTTTCAATAAATGACCATCTATACAGTATAAATGATTGGTATCTCTTGTTCTTTGAAACCACAATAATGGGGAACACTGCTGACTTGGCAATGGTCCAGAAGACACTCATTGACACCCTCCACAAAGAGGGTAAATCATAGAGGATCGTTACTGAAAGGGGTGGCTGTTCAAGGAGTGCTGTATCAAAGCATTTTAAATGCAAAGTTGACTGGAAGAAATTGGGTAGGAAAATGTACACAAGCAACAGGGATGACCACAAGCTTAAGAATACCCCTCAAGCAAAGCCGATTCAAACACTTGGGAGAGCTTCACAAGAAGTTAACTGAAGCTGGAGTCAGTGCATTAAGAGTGACCACGCTCAGACATCTTCAGGAAAAGGGCTACCAAGCCACTTCTGAAACAGAAACATCGTCAGAAGCATCCTTCCTGGGCTAAGGAGAAAAAGAACTGGACTGTTGCTCAGTGGTCCAAAGTCCTATTTTCCGATAAAGGCAAACCGAAAGTCCAGCACTCTCTTCACCGCTGATGCTGTGACTATTCTTGTTTCAATGCGTTCCTTCGCTGGTATTTTCCACATTTCGTTTTCTCCCTTAACAAATGTGTCCATTCTGATGCTCAATTTTACAGAACTGATGACTATTTGAATTTAATTCTGCCTAAGTGCTCGTTTGTATGTGTTCGTTAAATGCATAACATTAATTACGTGAGTAGCCTAAATAGGTCTGCAAATAATATATGAAAAAACAAATAATTTTACATAACAAAAAACATTAGGTAGCTTATATTTGTTTAGTACATTTTTAAATTGATGTAAAAACTAAAATGAATTGTAAAACTGAATGTAATTTTTAAATTGTTCAGCATGGTGGGCCGCATTGGGATTCGTGACGGACCGCGGGTTGAGAACCCCTGGTTTAAGCGTTCATTACTTTCTCTCAATTTAAATCTTTTTTTTTAGCACCCCCTCTGAACTGTTAAGGGCCCCCTTAGCACCATGTTTTTTTTTTGTTGTTGGTAAAAATGCATTTGTCTCTGGCTCAGCACCAGCCAGCGAATGCTGATTTTAATTTAGCAGCTGATGATATGACGCACTGAACGTTCTAATTACACCGGTTGCGATTGTATTAAATATAGAAAATATTAATCGGCTATTTTTGTCTTTTGAAAGCTGCATCAATTCCGCTTTGCTCAAAACCCTCCCTTTCAATGGACATGACGCCTCTGGGTGCGCTGTCAACCCTCTCTACGTAAAAATCAACCAAATCATGTAACGTGAATATCGTATAGTCTCTTGCTCGAGAAAAAACAACGAGTTGAAAGCATACGGAGCCGCGGAAGCGCGATTCTAGACGGAGTGAAACACAGACATCCATTCTTTCATCTCTACCACACACACCAAACCGTTATAAAAATTTGTTATAATATGTATTTTCTAATAAATAAAAAGACGTGAAAAAATAGGGAGTTGAAATGTCAGCTGCAGTCAATGATTGGTCCTCTGCTTCCATCTCCTTGTTATAACGATAAATTCATTTTCATCTTAAAAAGTCTTTATTTTTCGCCGAGATACATTTTTGTCACATTTCTTCATGTCGTCTTCATGAAATAAAAGTGAACATTTAATAATGTTAATAGTTGAGAAATAATAGGCTAAAGGCTTTAAAAAATATATGAGATTAAAAAAATGTGTTTATGGCTATAATAATAAGACATTGATTATCGAGAATACTATTATCATGTTGTTTAAGAGTGTAAGAGCCAGGTATAGTTCTTTTATTTTGAACACATTTTTTATGCGATAATTGTGGCACCTGGTGGTGGCGGAAGTAGTAAGAATATATCATCTGTTCACCGGTGTGTTGGAGTAGGGAGGGGGTGACGGGGGAAGTCTTACTTTGCTGACCGCTAAAGAAATTATATCGCTGTTTAATGCTGTTATCATGACTTTGGACACCATTTCATATGCCAGTGAAACATTTACGGAATGTATTGAATGCACTAACCTGTTTGTTTCTCGTGCAAATAAATCAACAAAAGGCAGTCTGGATTCATGATCATTTTCAGCAAGCGTGTCGGGCAAGTTTCCTCTAATCAGCGTCTCGGCGACGAAAATTACGGTCTCCAAGATAGTCGCCTAATATTTGTCAGCAAATAAGACGTACAGCCAACTCTATGTTCAAGGACAAAAGGAAAGGAAGCCACATTCATCGAACTTCGGAGAAAATGGATCATCGGCCATTGAGAGTGAAGATCATACGTGCAGTCCCGGCTTGAATCTTTGGATAGCGGCGGCTGCCCGATTGCATCGCACACAACCAGTGGTATGTAATCTGTGTGTTTTATACTGTGTTATGGCTTGTTGAAGGCAGTTTTGGAGAGGTTACTGCCACTTGTTGTAGTTTGGTGTTGCTGTTGATTGCCGCTGGTCGGGCGTTGCGATTGTTATGGCTATTAATGTTGTTGGATTTAACTCGTTGTGATTGTTGTAGCTATTAATGTTGTTGTTGGATTCAACGCGTTGCGATTGTTATGGCTATTAATGTTGTTGTTGGATTCAACGCGTTGCGATTACTGTGGCTATTGACGTTGTTGGGTTACGTTGGATTCATACTGTGATGGTTATTTGCATCTGTCTGTATGCACAAAATGAGTGGTTCAAGGGCTGGCTCAACTTCATCTAAAATGGAGAAAATAAAAATCACTCCGATCGCAAAGGCTTTGGCAAGCAAGATTGAGTTAATTCAGAAACAGCGTAAAGAGGAAGTAAACAAATTAAAGAGCCAGATATTGTCTCTCAAACAGCTCATGGGGGATGATCAAAACGTTTCACAAGTTAAAGCACAGTTTGATGTTCTGCTGGATGAACGCAGGAAGCAGCACGTCAGGAAGCAGCAGACAGAGCAGCAATGATCATGTAATCACCTTTTCAGAGGACGACGTTCGGAGGGAACTAAGGAGAGTGAACGTCAGAAAAGCAGCAGGACCTGATGGGATTACTGGCCGCGTTCTGAGGTCCTGTGCTGATCAGCTTGCTGGTTTGTTTACTTCCATATTTAATGAGTCCCTTGCTACCTCTGTTGTTCCCACCTCCTTTAAAAAATCTGTCATAATCCCTGTGCCTAAGAACAGTAAACCCTCTTGCCTGAATGACTATCGTCCAGTTGCCCTCACATCGACGGTCATGAAGGTTTTTGAGAGACTTTTAAAGAAACACATTTGCTCCTCCATCCCTGCTACTTTGGACCCTCTTCAGTTTGCCTATCGGCCAAATAGGTCTACTGATGATGCCATCTCTCAGGTACTGCACTCCTCCCTCACTCACATCGACAGCAAAAATGGCAACTATGTCAGGCTGCTATTCATAGACTACAGCTCAGCTTTCAACACTATAGTCCCCACCAAGCTGGCTGTTAAACTCTCAGACCTTGGCCTAAACACTTCACTTTGCGACTGGATTCAAGATTTCCTCACCGCCAGACCACAAGTGGTGAAAGTCGGCCAGTTCACCTCCAACTCCATCACCCTGAACATAGGAGCCCCACAGGGCTGTGTCCTGAGCCCCCTGCTATACTCTCTATACACCCACGACTGCGTGTCCTCTCACAGCTCCACCTCTATTGTCAAATTTGCGGATGATACTGTGGTTCTGGGCCTCATTAACAACGATGACGAGGCCGCATACTTGGATGAGGTGGAGAGACTTACATCATGGTGCCAGGACAACTGTCTCTCTCTGAACGTGAGCAAAACTAAGGAGCTGATCGTGGACTTCAGGAAGAGACAGCAGCGGCCCTACACTCCTCTTATGATCAGTGGGACCCCTGTGGAGAGGGTGAGTAGCTTCAAGTACCTCGGTGTAAACATCTCCGAGGACCTGACTTGGACTACACACATTCAAACACAGGTTAAGAAAGCCAGGCAAAGACTGTACCATCTGCGACAGCTGAGGAAATTCAGGGTCTCGCCAGCTATCCTGAAAACTTTCTATTCAGGGGCCATAGAAAGTGTTCTGACTCAGTGCATCTCAGTGTGGTATAATAATGCCACAAACCAGGACTGCAAAGCTCTACAGAGAGTCGTGCGCTTAGCTGAGCGCATCTCAGGGTCTGCTCTCCCCTCTCTGCAGGCCATCTACATCAAACGCTGTAAAAGCAGAGCTGCTAAAATCCTCAAAGATTCAACTCACCCCGGCAACCATCTTTTCTGTTTACTGCCATCTGGCAGGCGCTTCAGGAGCATGATGGCAAAGACTGAAAGACTGAGGAAGAGCTTCTTCCCTCAGGCCATCAGGCTCCTAAACTCAAACTCAGTCTCATAAACACTTACAAGACCCATTGTTAACTGTAAATATTCTCATCATTGCTGCTCTATGTACAATACCCTGAACAACCCGTCTGCACATCCCTCTTATTCACACTACTATTTATTAAGTCCCAGTACACTGTTTTTCTTTTTTTGTACATCTTATTGTTTTTTGCACATCTTGTTGTTTTTTGCACATCTTATTGTTTTTTGCACTTTTTTTTTTTTTTTTCATTGCACATTTTACTCTTATTTCTCTTTTTCTTACCATATGTATGCCCTTGTGTTATGTTACTTTATATAATTTGTATTCTTATTATTTTGCACTGTCCACTGAGCGGACCTGATTCGATTTCATTTCACTTCTAATTATACCCTGTATAACTATTATGTGACAAATAAAGAAACCTTGAACCTTGAACCTTGCTGCAAGCGTCTGAAAATGCCACTGCATTGCACAAATCTCTGATGCCTTTAATTCCATCTGATGAACAAGAAAGACAAGATGCATGGTTCGTAAGCATCATCGAATACAATCAAGGATTTATTAATGATGCCAAAGCGTGGATTTCTGAAGTCAGTAGGCCTTGTTCAGAGCTAACTCATGATGTTGAGTGTCATCAAGAAGTTCTGTCAGGGGAAAAAGGTGGGATTCATGAGGATGTAAAAAGGGGACAACAGCAACCATCTTCTCAAAATGATGATCAGGATGACATATTGCCATGCGACAGTATATCAAACTTAAGTAGTGGAAAACAAGGTTCAAAATCAAATGTTTCCACTACTTCATCTGCCCGTCTTAAAGCAGAGGCTGAAATAGCTGCTCTGCTCGCCTGTCAAAGTTTAAGGAAAAACATTCTCTTGAGGAGCAGGAAGAGAAATTAAGACAACAAAAGGAGGAACTTCAGCTTAAGGCTGATATAGCCGCATCTATGGCAAAGGTGAATGTTTTAAGAACCTCTGGATCTGGTGTGCGGAGTGCTGTTTCTCATCGATCTGATGGTATGGAGTCATATTTTAAGAAAAAGGGAAAAGCAGTTGAAGCTCTTAACATTGATGCAGAGACTTTTGTTCCACAAAATCTTGGAAAGGACGAAGAGGGAAAACCAGCAATTGAAAATGCTGATTTACACTTTGTAAGGTTAAAACAGAAAAGAGTAGATAATACCATGTATCCCCATCAGAGGCCCTCGGAGTTCATGAGACAGAGCACAGTTCCAAATACTACTCGTTGTGGAGATGTTCATACACTCTTTTCCACAAATATTGATAGTGATCAGAAACATATGTTGTCTATAATGGAAAAACAGAATGAGATAACATCAATGCTGGTGCATCAGCAATGTCTTGCATCACTGCCTAAAAGAGAGATTCAAATATTTGATGGCGATCCTCTACAGTACCATGCTTTCATGCGGCCCTTGAACAGGTAATTGAGGGAAAGACAGACAATGTTGAAGATAGCCTGCATTTTTTGGAACAGTACACCAGGGGCCAACCACAACAACTTGTTAGGAGCTGTCAACATGTGAGCGATGGCTCAGGTTATGCAAAGGCAAAGGCTTTACTGCATGAAAACATTGGAAATGAACATATGATTGCATCTGCCTATTTGAATACGGTTTCTTCATGGCCAACAATTAAGTCAGAGGATGGAAAGGCCTTGCATGCATACAGTCTGTTCTTGCGTGGATGTTGCAATGCCATGGATGAGGTTCATAGTAAAATGAGTAGATAAAACCTACTCATACTAATACTAAAACCTTAGTAAAATGGCGGCGCGCACAACAGACGCAGCGGCTTCTCTCTCTCCCGAAAGAACGGTGTTTTCGTGTTTTATGTCTTGTAAGTCGCAATGTTTTTGTACATATTCGTCTCGTCTAACTGTCTTAAAGCGCGCATACAATCGTGAGTTTCTGCTCGATGTCGGCAGAACCAAATTTTTAGAGTTAAACTCCGCGCACGCCGAAGAGCTGCGGGACCTCGGTCTGCTCCGGAGGCCTACTCCATCACCGACCCCCACTACTGCATCTCGCCCACAGCGGAGGCGCTACAAGCGGCGTGAGAGGAAGCAGAAGAGGGGTAAGCGCGGAGGTATCCGAGCTAGGCTAGCGGCTAACCCACACAAGCCAGCTATCCCCACCATCGTACTGGCGAACGTACGCTCTTTGGACAATAAACTGGACTACATCCGACTACTTCGCTCTACTCAGAGGACTGTAAGAGACTGCTGTGTTTTTGTATTTACGGAAACATGGCTTAACAACAGCGTTCCGGACTGCGCCATTCAGCTCGAGCAGCTAACATGCTATCGAGCAGACAGAGCTCTCGTCGAGGGAGGTAAGAGACGCGGCGGCGGGCTTTGTGTTTACATCAATAATGTATGGTGCCGCGACGCTGTTGTGGTCTGCAAACACTGCTCACCCGTGGTGGAGCTTATGATTATTAAGTGCCGGCCGTTCTATCTACCGAGGGAATATACAGCCATTCTTCTCGTTGCTGTATACATCCCTCCTAACTCCAACAACAACAGGAGTGAGGCACTGAATTATTTGTACCAGCACATCAGTGAGCAGCAGACAGCCCACCCAGATGCTTTTCTCATCTGGGCTGGAGACTTTAATCACGCAGACTTAAAGAGTGTGTTCCCGAAAATATACCAGCATGTTGACTTCCCTACAAGGGGAAAAAACACGCTGGACCTTGTTTACACCACCCAGAGAGGAGCATACAAGGCCCTCCCCCTCCCCCATCTCGGAGCCTCAGACCACATCACTGTCATGCTAATGCCTGCACACAGACCGCTCGTTAAAGTCAGCAAACCGACACACAAACAGATTCAAGTGTGGCCGGAAGGGTCGTCAGAGGCACTTCAGGACTGTTTCGACACCACTGACTGGAATATGTTCAAGCAGGCTGCCACATACAACAATACTACAGACCTCCATGAATACACTGAGACTGTCACTGCCTACATCACCAAGTGCATTGATGATGTAACGGTCACAAAGACTATAACTGTCCGGGCCAACCAGAAGCCGTGGCTGACAGGGGAGGTCTACAGACTTCTGAATGCTCGGAACGCTGCCTTTAGAGCTGGAGATGAGGAGGGCCTGAGGACAGCTAGGGCCAACCTATCCCGCGGCATCAGAGAGGCCAAGAGACAGTACTCCAGGAGGATAGCCCATCGCTTCAGCGACAGCAGAGACACTCGGAGCCTGTGGCAGGGAATACAGACCATTACGGACTACAAGCCCCCACCACAGACCTGTGACAGCACCATCCCCCTGCTGAACGAGCTGAATGCCTTCTTTGCTCGCTTTGAGGCACAAAACAGCACCACTGCACAGAAGACTTCACCTCCTCCCGGCGACCAGGTGATGACGCTGTCCTCAGACAGCGTGAGGAGATCCCTCAGCAGGATCAATGCACGCAAAGCTCCAGGTCCTGACAACATTCCTGGGCGTGTACTGAGAGACTGTGCAGTGGAACTCACTGATGTCTTCACAGACATCTTCAACATCTCACTAAGTCAGGCTGTTGTCCCTACATGCTTCAAAGCTACCACCATCATTCCAGTCCCGAAGAAGTCATCTCCATCCTGCTTCAACGACTACCGTCCAGTAGCACTCACTCCTATTCCAATGAAGTGCTTTGAACGGCTAGTCATGCAACACATCAAGTCTGTCCTCCCCCCCTCCTTGGACCCCTTCCAGTTTGCATATAGGTCCAACCGCTCAACCGATGATGCCATCGCCACTGCCCTCCACCCAGCCCTCACACATCTGGACAAAAAAGACTCATATGTCAGGATGCTGTTCATAGACTTCAGTTCAGCATTCAACACAATCATCCCTCAGCAGCTCACTCACAAATTGGCCCAGCTGGGGCTCAACACCTCTCTGTGCAACTGGTTGTTGGACTTTCTGACCGGAAGACCTCAGGCAGTACGGGTCGGCATTAACACATCCAGCACCATCACACTGAACACAGGGGCCCCCCAAGGATGTGTGCTGAGCCCCCTCCTCTTCACTCTGCTGACCCACGACTGCGCACCGTCACACAACTCAAACCATTTCATCAAGTTTGCGGATGACACGACTGTGGTGGGTCTCATTAGCAACCGAGATGAGACAAACTACAGGAGCGAGGTGAGCCGCCTGGCCGGGTGGTGCAGGGACAACAATCTCTCTCTGAATGTGGAGAAGACGAAGGAGATTGTTGTTGACTTCAGGAGAGTGCACACTCAGCATGCTCCTCTGACCATCAACGGTGCGACTGTGGAGAGAGCGAGCAGCACCAAGTTTCTGGGTGTGCACATCACAGAGGACCTCTCCTGGACTAACAACTCTGCAGCACTGGCCAAGAAAGCACAGCAACGTCTCTACTTCCTCCGCAAACTCAGAAGAGCCAGAGCCCCGGCCCCCATCATGTGCACTTTCTACAGAGGCACCATCAAGAGCATCCTGACTAGCTGCATCACTGTGTGGTATGGCGCCTGCAACGCGTCCTGCCGCAAGTCCCTTCAACGGATAGTGAGAGCAGCTGAGAAGATCGTTGGTGTCTCTCTCCCCTCCCTCCAGGACATCTACAGCACCCGTCTCACCCGCAAAGCCCTCAGCATTGCAGGTGATCCCACCCACCCGACACACAGCTTCTTCAGTCTGCTGCCATCAGGGAGGAGACTGCGGAGTCTCCAGGCGAGGACCAGCAGACTGAAGGACAGCTTTATCCATCAGGCTGTCAGGAAGCTGAACTCCCTCCCATCCTTGCCCCCCCTCCCCTCTTTTACCCCACGCAACACTGAACTCTGACACTACGACCCCCCCCCCAATGTCCATACCCCCAGCCCCCCCCCCCCCCCCCTTACAACCGTGACCCGCACCAGTCACTTTATGCAGCACTGGAATGATCTCTACCTCATCCAGCATTGTCTATAATCTACCTCTTCTGTCAGTCTGATAAAGACATCTGCACAGTCTTTGTTTTATTTAACTGGTTTGCACTCTATCTGCCATGTACCTTATGCCACTTTACTTTATCTATCTCTTTTTATTGTCTATTTATTTGTATTTTTCTGCAATGTCCTTAATTGTATATCTGTAAAGTTTGTATGTACATAGTTTAACTGTATTTATCTGTATTTGAATGTCTACTGTCAGTGTTTAATGTTAACTGTATGCACCAAGGGTCTGAGAGTAACGCAATTTCAATTCTCTGTATGTATGTACTGTACATGTGGAAGAATTGACAATAAAGCTTGACTTGACTTGACTTGACTTGACTTGACTTGATAGCCTGTGTGAATTGGATACCCCTGCCAATATGATTGCTGTGATTAAGAGATTACCCTACAAACTGAGAGACAAGTGGCTAACAGTGTCATGTGACATTCAGGAAAGGAAACGGAGAGCTATATTTGTTGATATTGTGACTTTTATGGAGCGCCAAGTGAAAATCTTGATGGATCCTGTGTTTGGAAATCTACAGGAGGCACCAGCGTTGGTGGCAATTAAAGAAGGCAGCAGGATAAAATCACCTCGCTTAAGGGCTAAAGGAAGTAGCTTTGCCACCGCCACTACTACAGTTGAAAAGACAGTAACCGGATACAACATTAAAGATGAACATTTATCTGAAAGGACTTGCCTGTACTGTAAAGGTAAACACATGTTGGAGTTTTGTACGCTGTTGGAGAAGAGAGCTTAAAGTGAGAAGATTGATTTCCTAAAAAGGATTGGAGTTTGTTTGGGCTGTTTGTGTACTGGTCACATCAGTAAGGAGTGTTGGAAACGTCTTTCTTGCAAAACATGTGGCTTAAGGCACCCTAGTATGCTTCATATCCACCACAAAGGTAAGGGAGCAGATGTAGAGAAAGGCAAGAGCAATTTAGAGAGTGCAGTGGGCAGTTCTTTGGTTACAGTTCAAACCAGTGGTCTTACTGGGGCCGGTGAACAAGACTTTAAGCTTGCCATCGTGAAACTATTTGTAATTAATGTAAAAAAAAAAAAAATCTCAGTGATGAGAAGAATCAGAAACTGGCTCCAATCTACGATGTCTCAGGACAGATTTTCCGATCTTTCCATACTGCACATAGAAAACGATTTGACTGCAAATTTATCAGGAGAGAAGATCGTGGACATCTACGCAAATCGGAAAAGAGGCGGATTCTTCTACATTAGGTAATATATACGTTTTTATTCCACTCTTTTTATTGCCAACCAGTCGTTGTTGTAAATGTATTTTAAATGAAGAAGAAAATATGAAGAGCTCTTTTCCAAAACGCGATAAACGCCAAATAAAAAAAAAATGAGTTCGTCATGCCATTTTGCTGTGTACTGAACCTATTCACTGCTCCATCAATGTTTCATGCCAAATCGCTATATTTCCTTGTTTAAAATGTACCTCACTCTCCTGACCTCACAAAGAGGCGCTCTAGCGACTGACGCTAAAAGCTGTATCCTTTGGCGTTCCTTGTTAGAGGTAAAATCAAAAAGAGGTCAAAGATAGTGGAGACCTATGCCTTTTTGGACCAGGGCACTTTCCGTAGTGGCAGTCAGGAGGAACAGCCAGGACCTTCAAGGGAGGAATGTAGGTTCTTAGAAATGGTTAACCAATACTGTGAAATTAGTTGATAGCCATTATAGTATTGCCTTACCTTTGAAGGACAGAAAAATAAGCATGCCTAACAACCGTAACATCGCAGAACAACGCACCTATAACTTGAAGAGAAGGTTTGTCAGAGATGCATTATTCCATAAGGATTACACTGCCTTCATGAATAACCTTATATCCAGTGGCTATGCAGAGAGAGTGCCAGTCACAAACCTATCACGCAGTGATGGAAAGGTTTGGTATATCCCACACCACGGGGTATACCATCCGAAGAAAGGGAAGATACGAGTTGTTTTTGATTGTGCAGCATCATTTCAAGGCGCATCACTCAATGCACAACTCTTGACTGGTCCTGATCTGACTAGTACGTTGATTGGAGTCTTGACCAGGTTCAGGAAAGAGTCTGTTGTTCTGATGTCTGACATCGAGGCAATGTTTCATCAAGTTCAAGTTCCAGAGGAGGATGTGTACCTATTGAGATTTCTTTGGTGGCCCAGAGGAGACTATACTCAATGTATGGAGGAGTATAGGATGACTGTCCATTTGTTTGGGGCAACGTCTTCTCCAAGTTGTGCTAACTTTGCTCTACGAAAGTGTGCAGAAGACAACAAAGACTTCTTCAGCCAGCAAGTGTTTGAGACCATTATGTACAATTTCTATGTAGATGACTGTCTTGCTTCTGTAGCCTCAGAACAGGAAGCTATATCCCTCTACAAAGAGCCTACAACCATCTGTACAAAGGGCGGCTTTCATTTAACAAAATGGATAAGCAATAACCGCAGTGTGTTGGCCTCAATACCTGAGGAGGAGAAAGCAAAGGAAGTTAAAGACCTGGATCTGGACCATGACTCATTGCCTGTTGAAAGAGCACTGGGATTGCGTTGGTGTTTCCAGGCCGACACCTTTAAGTTCAGCATAAACATTCAGGAGAGACCATTGACTCGTAGAGGGATCCTTTCAACTGTCAGCTCTTTCTATGACCCTCTGGGGATCTTAGCTCCTGTTGTTTTTTCAGCTAAAAAGATTCTTCAGGATCTGTGTCGTCATCCCATCCTAGCCTATTCCGACACAGATGTCAATAGGCACAGATGGATGAAGTAACTACATCAATTGGAAGATTTCAGCATCAGACGATGTTTAAAGCCCCTGAACTTTGGAGAAGCAACCACTGCTCAGTTGCATCATTTTGCTGATGCAAGTGAGGCCGGATATGGTATGGTTACCGATCTACTGCTGCGCAATGAACACTCTCGGATGCACAGCACCTTCATAATGGGAAAATCTAGGGTAGCACCTCTAAAGCCTGTTACTATTCCACGTATGGAGTTAACAGCTGCTGTTGTAGCAGCTCGTATGGACAAACTGTGGAGAAAGGAGCTAAGACTACAGCTCCAGGAATCAGTTTTTTGGACAGACAGTACTTCGGTATTGAAATACATTAAGAACGAAACTTCAAGATTTCGAGTCTTCGTGGCAAACAGGGTCTCAGAGATTCTTAAGGTTTCTGATGCATCTCAATGGAGATTTGTGAACACTGTATATAATCCTGCAGACCTTGCCTCCAGAGGTGTGAGGGCGGAGCTATTCCTAAACAACAAAACTTGGATATCTGGTCCCTCATTTCTCTTGCAATCAGAAGAAGACTGGCCTGTTAACCCAGAGGAATTGCAACAGCTTCCATCTGGAGACCCTGAGGTCAAGGTATCAGCTGCAATTGAAGTTTCGCCAATAGGGGATCAAAATGATGCCGTGACTTGTTTGATCAACCGCACCTCATCATGGACACATCTAATAAGAGTGATGGGTTGAATTCTAAGATTTAAAGCTTTGTTTTTGAATCTCAGGAAAACGAAGGATTTCACTGTACATCTTGTTGAGTCTGTGTCAGATATAACTCAACAGGAAGATGCTCTCACCAAGGACATGCGTGGTTTTAAGAACAAGCTTTATGGTGGTTATCTCTCATTGGGAGAGATTAGAGACGCTGAAATTGAATTAATCACGTTCTGTCAGAGAAGGTGGTTCTCAGAAGAGTTCTCCTGTCTTCAAAGGGCGAGGGTGTGAAAAGAAACAGCCGTATATATAAGCTCAATCCAATACTAGAAGACGGTGTGTTAAGAGGTGGAGGACGGCTAAGTAAGGCTGCTATGCCTGAAGAATCGAAACATCCTGCCATATTAGCTAAAGACCTTCATATCAGCGACCATCTTGCAACATATTCATCAAGAGGTTGGCCATGGAGGTAGAAATCATATGTTGTCAAGATTACGCCAGAGATATTGGATCCCTGGTGTTAGTGGTTCTATAAGGAAGATCTTGGCAAGATGTGTGGTGTGTTGGCGGCTACAGGGAGTTGCGGGTCAACAACAGATGGCTGACTTGCCTGCGGATAGAGTTTCTTCAGAAGAACCTCCCTTTAGTCATGTTGGAGTCGACTACTTTAGCCCGTTTGAAGTCAAGCGTGGGAGGAGTCTTGTGAAAAGATATGGAGTTATCTTCACGTGTTTGGCAATAAGAGCAGTACACATTGAAGTCGCTTCATCACTGGACACAGATTCTTGCATTAATGCATTTCGACGTTTTATTGCGAGGCGAGGACAGGTCAAAGAGTTACGGTCAGACAATGGCACTAACTTGTCGGCGCAGAGCGCGAGTTGAAACGAGCCATTGAAGGATGGAACTTGGAACAGATCAATGATGCACTCTCGTTAAAGGGAATTAAATGGACCTTCAACCCTCCCACTGGATCACATCATGGAGGAGCATGGGAAAGGTTGATTCGTTCTGTCAGAAAGGTCCTTAATTCTACCTTGAGGACACAAAGTCTGGATGAGGAAGCACTCTACACAGTGCTCTGTGAAGTGGAATCAATTCTCAACAGTAGACCCATTACCAAGGAATCCACAGATCCAAACGACTTGGAAGCATTAACTCCAAATCACCTTTTGCTTCTTAAAACTAAACCATGTTTACCTCCTGGGCTGTTTCAGAAAGAGGACATGTATGCACGGCGAAGATGGAAGCAAGTCTAATACATGGCTGATTTATTTTGGAAAAGGTGGACTAAGGAGTACTTACCACAATTGCAAGAACGACAGAAATGGACAAAGATCAAGCAGAATTTTATTCCAGGGGACATCATACTTGTAGTGGATGATTCGGCACCCCGCAACTCCTGGATCACTGGAAAGATAACCGAAGTGATTGCAAACAGAAGAGGACTCGTGTGACAAGTCTGGATCAAGACCCAAACCAATCGTATATGCAGGTCTGTAACCAAGATCTGCCTTCTGAAACATTCTCTTTGTTGTGCATTCCCCTGCATGTGTAATGTGTATGTAAATATTACTGTGTATTAACTGTAATAATTAGGGGCCGGAATGTAAGAGCCAGGTATAGTTCTTTTATTTTGAACAAATTTTTTATGCGATAATTGTGGCACCTGGTGGTGGCGGAAGTAGTAAGAATATATCATCTGTTCACTGGTGTGTTGGAGTAGGGAGGGGGTGACGGGGGAAGTCTTACTTTGCTGACCGCTAAAGAAATTATATCGCTGTTTAATGCTGTTACCATGACTTTGGACACCATTTCATATGCCAGTGAAACATTTACGGAATATATTGAATGCACTACCCTGTTTGTTTCTCGTGCAAATAAATCAACAAAAGGCAGTCTGGATTCATGATCATTCTCAGCAAGCGTGTCGGGCAAGTTTCCTCTAATCAGCCTCTCGGCGACGAAAATTACGGTCTCCAAGATAGTCGCCTAATAAAGAGATTAGCCTAACTACCCAAACGTTTACGATAGTGTTTATTTGTCAGCATTTAAATGTACAGTTATGTGTCTGGGTACTTTCCTGGGATTGAAATTCTTTAATAAAATGAAACTTGCAATGCAATGCAATTTTTTTCTCTTAATTTCTGATAAGAATGAGGCAGGATAGGTTTCTGTGAGGGTCTCTACCTATATATATATATATATATATATATATTTTGTTTATATGTGCTATATATATTTATATATATATATATACAGTGGTTACGGAAAGTATTCAGACCCCCTTACATTTTTCACTCTGTTATATTGCAGCCATTTGCTAAAATCATTTAAGTTTGTTTTTTTTCCTCATTAATGTACACACAGCACCCCATATTGACAGAAAAACACAGAATTGTTGACATTTTTGCAGATTTATTAAAAAAGAAAAACTGAAATATCACATGGTCCTAAGTATTCAGACCCTTTGCTGTGACACTCATATATTTAACTCAGGTGCTGTCCATTTCTTCTGATCATCCTTGAGATGGTTCTACACCTTCATTTGAGTCCAGCTGTGTTTGATTATACTGATTGGACTTGATTAGGAAAGCCACACACCTGTCTATATAAGACCTTACAGCTCACAGTGCATGTCAGAGCAAATGAGAATCATTTTGCCTGAAGAGTTCAGAGACAGAATTGTGGCAAGGCACAGATCTGGCCAAGGTTATAAAAAAAATTCTGCTGCACTTAAGGTTCCTAAGAGCACAGTGGCCTCCATAATCCTTAAATAGAAGACGTTTGGGACGACCAGAACCCTTCCTAGAGCTGGCCGTCCGGCCAAACTGAGCTATCAGGGGAGAAGAGCCTTGGTGAGAGAGGTAAAGAAGAACCCAAAGATCACTGTGGCTGAGCTCCAGAGATGCATTCGAGAGATGGGAGAAAGTTGTAGAAAGTCAACCATCACTGCAGCCCTCCACCAGTCGGGGCTTTATGGTAGAGTGGCCTGACGGAAGCCTCTCCTCAGTGCAAGACACATGAAAGCCCGCATGGAGTTTGCTAAAAAACACCTGAAGGAATCCAAGATGGTGACAAATAAGATTCTCTGGTCTGATGAGACCAAGATAGAACTTTTTGGCCTTAATTCTAAGCGGTATGTGTGGAGAAAACCAGGCACTGCTCATCACCTGTCCAATACAGTCCCAACAGTGAAGCATGGTGGTGGCAGCATCATGCTGTGGGGGTGTTTTTCAGCTTTAGGGACAGGACGACTGGTTGCAATCGAGGGAAAGATGAATGCGGCCAAGTACAGGAATATTCTGGACGAAAACCTCCAGAGTGCTCAGGACCTCAGACTGGGCCAAAGGTTTGTGCTTAAGGTCAACAAGACAATGACCCTAAGCACACAGCTAAAAGAACGAAGGAGTGGCTTCACAACAACTCCGTGACTGTTCTTGAATGGCCCAGCCAGAGCCCTGACTTAAACCCAATTGTGAGCATCTCTGGAGAGACCTAAATTGGCTGTCCACCAACGTTTACCATCCAACCTGACAGAACTGGAGAGGATCTGCAAGGAGGAATGGCAGAGGATCCCCAAATCCAGGTGTGAAAAACTTGTTGCATCTTTCCCAAAAAGACTCATGGCTGTATTAAATCAAAAGGGTGCTTCTACTAAATACTGAGCAAAGGGTCTGAATATTTAGGACCATGTGATATTTCAGTTTTTCTTTTTTAATAAATCTGCAAAAATTTCAACAATTCTGTGTTTTTCTGTCAATATGGGGTGCTGTGTGTACACTAATGAGGAAAAAAATGAACTTAAATTATTTTAGCAAATGGCTGCAATATAACAAAGAGTGAAACATTTAAGGGGGTCTGAATACTTTCCGTACCCACTGTATATATATATAGCCCATATAAACAAACTGAGCTTCCCCGGAAGATTACGAGCTGGTTTATCTTTATCCGGAAGTTCTAAATAGCACTCCGTGCATATGGCCAATTGGATACAGCACACTTCCTGAGCTCATTATGTAACAGAGGAACATACTCTAAAAGCAATGTCTAAAAAGTGGTGTTTTTGTGTCCAAAGGATATTTCTGCAGTTGCAGTGTCCCTGATCACAGGAAAGATTGTGTACATTTCTGAACAGGCTGCAGGAATGTTGAACTACAGAAAATATTAGTTCAAATACAGAAGGTTTGTGGAGTTTCTGACACTATGTGACGTCAGTGTTCTACAGTTTTACAACACCATACAGACTTCCATCTTGGAGCATGTGCACCGGAACAGGTCAGTCTACATTAGAGGGTGACACGGGAGTGAATTCTCAAACCTCTCCCGTCCCACAAAAATGAATCTCTTCCCGTCCCAATCCCACGAAAAAAAACTGGGGGAAAATCCCGTCCCGTCCACTCCCGGAATAATGACTCCCATTCCCTCCCACTCCCGTGTTGTTGTTTTTTTTGCCGAAATCTGTCAATTACAGTAAAAATATAGTGCAGATCAAAGCGTGCCCACCTTATTAGTTGAATAAAACCCCAAAATGTCGTTTTTTGTTATTATATTGAACTGAAAGCCACTCTCCACACAAACACTTCAATAGCGCACATTTCTGTAGGTTAACATCATATTGAGCAGCCATGTAAAGTTGCTACTAGGGATGGGCATTTTAAGCAAAAGTAATATTCGATAATCGTTGGGTATTATTCGATTACTATTCGAAAATCGCACCCCTCCCGTGCATGCACCCGCCCACACGCGCGCGCGTGCACACACACACACACACACACACACACACACAAACAGAGAGAGAGGGGAGAGAGAGAGACCACCCAGGCTTTCAATCTGTATGATAACAAACTGTTTAATTAATTAGAGAATAGTCTATCTTAACCCAAGAAAATGAATGGTTGTAAAGTATGAGTGCTGAAACATATTAATATAACATAACCGAATGACGGCATTTATTAACAGAACAGTCCGTCAATTATCAACTGCTCATAAGGCTATACATTTCTATTTTAAAAAATGAACATGAACATTCATATTATTAAAAAGAAAATCTTAAATTTGATTAATGCATTAATGAATATTAGGCGTAAAACATATTGCGCGCTAAAACATATTGTGAACCGCGTGAATGACGGCACTTATTATGTGAAAATTCATTTTAACGTCTGTCTTCATAACAATAACCTATTTCATATATATATATATATATATATATTAAATTAACATGGGAAGAAGACGGGAGTGTTGTTCACAATTAGTTCGGTGAACTTTGAATTGAAACAAGGAAAGGAATATAGAGCACTGCAGCTTCTCAGAATTCTCCGCCTGAGTCTGAGCCCGTCTCTCTCTCTCTCTCTCTCTCTCTCTCTCTCTCTCTCTCTCTCTCTCTCTCTCTCTCTCTCCTCCACATTACAATGCTGCTGTTGCTGCCATTTAAATTGTTCAGTTTTGGTTTTTGGTTTTAATAGCAAATTGGTCATTATTTTGTTTCCTTTCTTTATTAATTTAATTTAGAAATATGACTGGAACATTTAATAAGTTTTTTTGTTTTATTTTTAAATACCAAGCGGCCAGCGCCAGTTTGATCAGTTAATCCTTCTCAAATAAATAACTAAATAAATAAGATTAACGTCATAATATTTTAAGAATTAAGTCAAAATTACGATCATAAAATCATGTTACATTGCCTGAAGCTAAAGTGAAAATTACTCCTGTACTCTGCCAAAAAAATAATAATAATAAGTGTGGCATCCAACCTGTCATTCTTCACATTTAACAGGAAAAACAACACAAATATTTTGCATATAAATATTTATGGTTGTCAACCAGTGGAATATTACATTATTCTTTCAACAAAAAAATAATAATTTGAATGCAGTGATCTCGTCACGGCTTCATAAGAGGGAAACAGGACGTGAAGGTGGCAGAGAAGCGCTCTCGCTCAGCACAGTTGAGTCCATCGTTTTGTTAACTTTGTGGTTTATTATTTTGAGTTGTTTGGGACGCTGTAGCAAACGGCCCTCTCACAATATATTGCTTAACAGGTCTATTGTTCACGCAATCAGAATGCACGTATCAGAAGTTCCGTTCTCCGGCGTGGTTAGTGCTCACATGTGTGCCGCGCCCGAGTGCCGACAGTGCAGTTTGTGTGCAAGCACGGAACAGAAGATGCTCTAAAATAAAACAAACAAATATCCAGTTGATCTGTGCATCTGTACTCCAGTATATAAATTCAATATGGATTAATTATTGCTAAAGTTACTTGCCAAGAGGGGTGGTTTGACATACTTCATGTATTTGCCCGTTCAAGCGTCTCGCGCGTGTCAGAGACGCGGCTGTCGGTGCTCGCGCGGTTCACACAGAACAGAACACAGCGCGCATGTACTGAAAGGAGTTGTCTTTAGCGCCCAAATGCTTTTTAATTGCTTACATTTTTAAACAAACAAGGCTTAAAAACGCATGCCGTTAACAATCTGTCCATCACGGACTGCGTCATTCACTTAACCAGCCACCCCAAAGCAAACAGGAGGAGAGCATAAAGAGACAGGGCAACTAGAATTGAGTTCAGAATTAAAATATACAGTTTATAGTTTATTTATATAAAAGGTATATTTGTGTGTAAAGTTGGGTATCATTACTATTCCCGGTCCCGCCCACTCCCGATTAAATTTTTTCCTCTCCCGTCCCAATCACGTGATTCGTAGCGATTTTGTTTCCCATCCCGCGGGATTCCCGTGACCCGTGGGATTCCCGAAAAAATGTCAGCCTCTAGTCTACATGCACAGTGCACTGAACTGATTTATTCAAACATTTTGCCAACTACACGTGTAATCCCATTTAAAAAAAACTGAATCGTTTAACTGTGTTGGTATTGATAGAACTTTAAATTGTTGGCTAGCAGTGCTATTTGGAATCGCACCCAAGCTCTGATTTAAAATTGATTTAAAATTTCACAACATTACAATATTTGATTTGAGGCTAAAAAGTGTCTGATTAAAAGGATAACTCAAAATACAAAACTGTTTTGAACAAATTGTGGTTCTATACAGTAAATGGTTTTGTCTTTGAAGAAAGTCAAGTCAAGTCAAGTAAGTATTATTGTCAATTCTTCCACATGTACAGTACATACATACAGAGAATTGAAATTGCGTTACTCTCAGACCCTTGGTGCATACAGTTAACATTAAACACTGACAGTAGACATTCAAATACAGATAAATACAGTTTAACCATATGTACATACAAACTATACAGATATACAAATGAGGACATTGTAGAACAATAACAAAATAAAAAAGAGATAAAGTGACATAAGGCACATGGCAGATAGAGTGCAAACCAGTTAAATAAAACAAAACTGTGCAGATATGAGTAGTGCAAGAAAAAGAACAGTCTTTTATCAGACTGTCAGAAGAGGTAGATAACAGACAATGCTGGATGAGGTAGAGATCATTCCAGTGCTGCACAAAGTGACTGGTGCGGGTCACAGTTTGTAAGGGGGGGGGGGGGGGACCTGAGGGTGTGGACATTGGGGGGGGGGGGGGGGTAGTGTCAGAGTTCAGTGATTCGTGGGGTAAAAGAGGGGAGGCGGGGCAAGGACGGGAGGGAGTTCAGCTTCCTGACAGCCTGATGTATGAAGCTGTCCTTCAGTCTGCTGGTCCTCGCCTGGAGACTCCGCAGTCTCCTCCCTGATGGCAGCAGACTGAAGAAGCTGTGTGTCGGGTGGGTGGGATCACCTGCAATGCTGAGGGCTTTGCGGGTGAGACGGGTGCTGTAGATGTCCTGGAGGGAGGGGAGAGAGACACCAACGATCTTCTCAGCTGCTCTCACTATCCGTTGAAGGGACTTGCGGCAGGACGCGTTGCAGGCGCCATACCACACAGTGATGCAGCTAGTCAGAATGCTCTCGATGGTGCCTCTATAGAAAGTGCACATGATGGGGGTCGGGGCTCTGGCTCTTCTGAGTTTGCGGAGGAAGTAGAGACGTTGCTGTGCTTTCTTGGCCAGTGCTGCAGTGTTGTTAGTCCAGGAGAGGTCCTCTGTGATGTGCACACCCAGAAACTTGGTGCTGCTCGCTCTCTCCACAGTCGCACCGTTGATGGTCAGAGGAGCATGCTGAGTGTGCACTTTCCTGAAATCAACAACAATCTCCTTCGTCTTCTCCACATTCAGAGAGAGATTGTTGACCCTGCACCACCCAGCCAGGCAGGCTCACCTCACTCCTGTAGTTTGTCTCATCTCGGTTGCTAATGAGACCAACCACAGTCGTGTCATCCGCAAACTTGATGAAAAGGTTAGAGTTGTGTGACGGTGTGCAGTCGTGGGTCAGCAGAGTGAAGAGGAGGGGGCTCAGCACACATCCTTGGGGGGCCCCTGTGTTCAGTGTGATGGTGCTGGATGTGTTAATGCCGACCCGTACTGCCTGAGGTCTTCCGGTCAGAAAGTCCAACAACCAGTTGCACAAAGAGGTGTTTAGCCCCAGCTGGGCCAATTTGTGAGTGAGCTGCTGAGGGATGATTGTGTTGATTGTTGATGATTGTGAAGAAATGAGGTTTCCTCATTTATTTGCTCTCTGTCTCCCCAAGTCTGGCATTATTTTTGTTCACGTTTATCTTGTTCGCTGTTTTTCAGACTCATCGACTAAGTTCATACAGGAGAAATCCTTCTTCTGTCAAATCAGGTCAGACAGACTTGAATCAAGCACTATTATACAAACACATATTTACATTATGTGTTCATAACTGTAAGTGCAAAAGTATCATTTCACATTGCCATTTATTTAGTAGCTATCTTACAAGCATAGATGTAGTCCGGTGGGTTTGAAATAGTGACAGGCTATTGATTGTCTAATGCATATTTCACACTGACAAGTTTTGTACAATAATATTTCAGTATGATTGACTGGCTAGTATATTATTTAAAGGTAGAGTAGGCGATTTTGAAAAGGCTAGCAATAGCAAGCTAGCTCTGAAATCGTAAGATCCCATCCTCCTTGCATAATCACTCTGTAAAGCCCGCCTCCTCCAAAACACATGAATGTGCACAGGCAGAACAGAGGATAATCAGCAACACAATGAGAGATGGCGTTGGTGGAGGGTTGAATGCAATGCTGTCAGATTACCTCATGTCTCATTCACCGGTGGGAAAATATTACAGTACAAAAGCGCATAATATTACAATAATAGAGCCTTTCATTCTCTCTGGAATATGCTGATGACGTATCATGTCTGTGCAAGCAGGGTGTGCAAAGGTATGCAAATACATATTTTGACAGGCAGGCAGGACAGCCCATCGTAATGTGTGGACCGAACATTTTGATTGGACAAACATTTTATGGTCCTATGCCTTTCACATATGATAAATATAATACATATTAATCCAAAGTTCTGGCAATAAACTCTAGATGGTGCAGTCCTATAGGTCTAACTCAATCTGACATAATTACATCGTCACAAGAAAAAACTAGGGGTGGGCATAGATTAATTTTTTTAATCTAGATTAATCTAGATTAATTTTGGAATTAATCTAGATTAATCTAGATTAAAATGGCTCATTTGAATTCTGCCGAAGGCATTCAGAATATGTGTGCTACCCAAATAATGGCTTAAAGTAAGTCTTTGAGAACGGGTTTCTCAAGCCAGGTGGCGCATTAGACCAGGGGCTCATCTCCTGTTTCCAAAATGCATCACAAACTGCTTGAGAAAGCTGTTCTACTATGATAATTGGTGATGAAAATAAACTATGTTCAATAAGATGTACTTGTGTTTACTAACTGTTTATTCAGTTAAACATGAATTTTGAACAGTAGGCCTACATAAGAGGTCGTGATGAACTGTTTACAGTTTCCATTGGGAAGCTTCTTAAAAATAAATTTTCCCTGAAGCAAACCCGGCAGCTTCATAGCTGCATCCATGTTAGCACGTCACGTTTGATGTGGTAATTTCACAGTATTGTTAGGCATACACACAGGTTCGAAGCAGAGGGTGACACGGGAGTGAATTCTCGAGTTCACATGAGACCTAAAGCGCATCCTGTTTGCTTAAAAGCGCAACGTTTCGTTGTTATTCTGAGTGCACACAAATAAACGTAGAGTCTTTACAGATTCGAAAGATGTATTAGGCTACTTTTATCTGTATGACCAAGAATGACGGAGATGTAAGAGCAAGTGAGCGCACCGGAGCCTGTCCTGCAGCAAACGCGCTTCCACACAAACACTTCAATAGCGCACATTTCTCTAGGTTAACATCATATTGAGCGGCCATGTAAAGTTGCTACTACATACATGTTTCAGATGAAAAGCCATATTTGAGGTTGATGAATGATAGATGAGCGTTTGGATGTCCTGCCCGATTGTATTACCACATAGACCAGCCGTTAACAATCTGTCCATCACGGACTGCGAGCCTCTAGTTCGAAGACTCGTTCTCGCCCCCTACAGTGCAATTCGGCTAGGTATACATCCGCACTAAAATATCAGGGTGAAAGTCATCATAGCTTGCGTAGTATAGACCCAGCTCCCAACCCAACTTTGAGAATAGATTAACGGCGATATTTTTTTTATCGCCGATAAGAGTCTCGCGTTAACGCAGCACGTTAACGCCGATAACGGCCCACCACTAGAAAAAACACAACATCGTCAAGGGGAATAAAATATTCGATCAGAGTAACTAAAAAAAATTATCAGTTTCTTGCCAAAGACTTGCAAGATGTCCAGATGAAAGGAGGAAAAACATTGCAATGCAGAGTATAAGAAGAACCAGTGGTGGGCAAAGTACACAGATCAAGTACTTGAGTAAAAGTACAGATACGTATAATAAAATATTACTCCAGTAAAAGTACTGCTTTTTCAATTTTACTCGAGTGAAAGTACAAAAGTACTCAATTTTTTATGTACTTAAGTAAAAAAGTACTGATAGACAGATTTATTTTGCTATTTTATATAGACTACTTTATTTAATTTTATATTAGCACATATTTTTATAATTCTACTGCCCAAAATACCTGGGGTTTTCCCAAAATAACCACTATATAGAGTCAAGATATATATTTTGTTGATATGGACTACATTGATGAGAGTGATGTAGTAACGTTCACTGTGAAGCTTACACTGCCATGTACCTGAGAGAAAACAGATTTCACCATCTAATTTTCACCAGTAAGAAAAAAGTGTTTTAGAACTTGTTGTTTTGCAGAACGTCAGTTATATATGACATGAGAATTAGGCCTGAAATTAGGAAGAACATTTTAAGGAAAATCGAATTATATTTTCATAATGATTTTTTTTCTTCTCAAACCTTGTCTGTGGTGTAAAAACACCCCTGGCCAAATGCCCCCAGAGGGCATCACTTCCCACTCTGATAATTACTGTAGTTACTATGTTCTGAACATCACATCCTTTCTTTTTCCCTCAGATGGAATCTATCTAGGTGGCTGAATAATGATATCTGGACTTTATATCTAAACATTTCCTCAACTTAGCACCAGCAAGCTTGTTAGCTAGACAGCTAGCATCAGCTAACAATGTTTACTTATTTTCAGTATGGTTATGAATAAACATTCATATCTGTCTACTCGACTAGTTGATCTAAACAATATAAAAATGTATTCTGTTGATAAACAATATAAAAACAGACGTCACATAGGTCTAAATGCATAGCATTTTAATAAAACTGCTAACGTTACAGCAGCGGGGAATATGAACGTGCATGAGTTATTTTATTTAATCTGTGTTATTTTAATGTTTTGTTTTTTGACCTAAAACATAACGTTAGAGACACTGATGTTGGTCTGTCTGCATTCAAGCATTTCAGTGGGCTTAAATAGATCACCCTTTACAGCAGATTTAGTTCACAAACAACTGACAGTTTTGACCTAAATATTATTTTCATTTACAATAATTAATCCTAAAATTCGACATTAGTAGCTTACTTTTCACAGCATCAGTAGCAGCGCGCTCACAAGCTCCTGGTTCTTTACTTGTGAGTTCAGTTCACTGAAGAAGACTCACTCTAAACGGATCATTTGAATCAGTGAGTTTTCGACTCGAGAACAGCTGCAATTCGTGAATGAATCATTTGTTGCGATTTGCGAACCGATTGAACAGGTTCATTAAAAAGAATCAGTTTGTTCATGAATCAGACACCGCTTCTGCGTCTCGGAGCACGTGATGTATTATAAGGAGTAACGGTATGTTTTATGAAATGTAGTGAAGTAAAAAGTACGATCTTATGCTTTGGAATGTAGTTAAGTAAAAGTAAAAGTTACTCAAAATAAAACTACTCTAGTAAAGTACAGATACTTGAAAAATGTACTTAAGTACAGTAACGAAGTAGTTTTACTTCGTTACTGACCACCACTGAGAAGAACACTAAACAAACGTGGCATTCATGTCGGGGCATCTTGCTGAACAGAAGAACATACAAAGCCGTTTTGAATATGCTAACATTAAAATGGATATACCTTTGGTGTTCTGGAGGAATGTTATATTTAGTACTGTGGTCAAACGGTAACGGACCCATGGATCAGCTGTATTCAAGCCACAGCTGATTGATTCTCTCCTGTATCAACAGCCAATGAGCTTGCTGCTCAACATTGAAATAATGTTCTATTACTTGTGGTAGCAGTTGCAGCGTGCTTCAGAAACCCTTCACCTTCCCCAGCTCCACATGTATATTTAGATCTGCTACGGGGTAATCATGTATACTATGGGGTTTATTCATGTATGTTATATGTGCAGCAGCAGTATTTCCTACATAATCAGAGCAGCATGTTGTGGATGTATGGGCAGAAACAAGTCTCTGCTGTTGCAGCAGCATAGCAGATCTATTCCACCAAGACCAAATACATTAACATTGTTATGTTTTTTACATTTAGTCATTTAGCAGACGCTTTTATGTATGCAATTGATAGAAGATCAAGTGTGTGTTTTTATATATATATGAAGACCGATAGATAAAATTGAATCAGAATAGAGATTGCTAGAGTTAGAGGGTCAAATAAAGATGAAAGAGAGGTGTTTCTTGAAGATGGCTATGGATTCAGCTGCTCGGATTGAGTTGGGAAGATCATTCCACCAGGTGGGAACAGTTAATGAAAACGTCTGTGAAAGGGATTTTGTGCCTCTTTGGGATGACACAATAATGCATCGTTCACTTGCAGAATGCAAGCTTCTAGAGGGCACATAAGTCTGAAGTAATGAATTTAGGTAAAGGGGTGCAGAGCCAGTGTTGGTTCTGTAGGCAAACGTTAATGCCTTGAATTTTATGTGAGCAACTATTGGTAGCCATTGCAAATTGATGTACAGAGGTGTGACATGCGTTCTTTTCGGCTCATAACAGATTAATCTTGCAGCAGCATTTTGAATTAATTGTAGAGGTTTGAAGGAACTGGCTGGAAGACCTGCCAAGAGAGCATTGCAATAGTCAAGTCTGGACAGAACAAGAGCCTGAGAGTTGTGTTGCATGTTTCGAAAGAAAGGGCCTGATCTTCTTAATATTATATAATGCAAATCTATAGGACCTGGCAGTTTTATCAATGTTATGTGAAATGTTTAGCTTATCTAAAGCCCCTAAATATCAGGTGAAAAAAAAAACTTTAATCAAATGATAATTGTCAATCAAATGATTCATATTTATTTGGACTGTTATGTTCAATAACAGTTCAAGGCATTATGCTTTTAGTCAAAAGTCTGGTGATGCAAGACTAGGTTTGAAATTAGATTTAAAATGTGCTTTTGTATTTTGTTTTGTTTGTTTGTTTGTGTAGTGGTGGTAAAAAGGAGGAGGGAGATCAACAGTACTATCCATTCAGGATGACTCCATATTTGATGAAGGTTCAAGATTCAGAGCTCTCTGAGGAACATTTCTGCTGCCTCATACTGGCTGAGAGAGTTCACTCTGGGTATGAAGGTAATTACACACAGTTGTTCTTGCCCTTATGTGCTTAGGTTCCAAGCTATTATGATAACTAAATAGGTTGTGTCTTTTGATACATTTATTTTTGTAATTTGCAGCACAGAGTATTCCACCTGATAAGAGAATCTTCACCACAACACACACACCAAACTGTGTGTTTCAAGATGTTGATGAAAGGTTTGTGTCCGTGACCATAATGGAGATTAGTGATTAGAATTAGCTTGGGATCTTGGACCTTGTATATTCATATTCAAGTTTCTGGTCTAGTCATGTCAGAAGTGTGACAAAAATTAGAACTTTTGTTTTTATGATGACAAGCTAGAATATGAAGTAAGCTAATTGCCTGACTTTAAGTTAGTCAAACTATTCTTAGCAATGACATGTATTTCATTTTAGCATTATTCAGCTTAAATATTAATCAACAACTTATTTTATATTCATGTTTGTGGATGGATCTTTCACACAACTGTTGAGAAACGTTTTTGAAAGATGTAACTTTTGTAACAAAGATGTAATAGCGGCTACATATCCTAACCCATTAGTCACACCAGTTGTAGCATTGTTTTTTTCCAGTTTTATATTGCCACAGATCGACACAGCACCTCACACTTCATTCTATGCTGACACCCAGCAAGCACACAATGCTCTCTTTCAGACCCAACAAGCCTTCAATGTCCAGGAACCCATGCAACCTCAACAAGCCTACACTGGCCAACAAACATTTCAGCCACAACAAGCCTACAGCACCCTGCAGCACCTTCAAAACCCTCAAAGCTGCAGTACCCACCAGTGCTTTCAGACCCATGCCTTCTTCATTTCCCAGCAACCAGCATTTACACCCCAGACACATTTTCAGTATGGAATGACATCTGACCCCACACTCTGTCATTGAGTCTACAGAGTGTCCTTCTCCTTTGCCAACCCCTCACCCCCCCACTGTTTGAGTCACCACTGTAGTTCACCATTGCAGCTGGACCTGCTTCAGATGGAGGAAAAACAGGACTCTCATACCGTAGCACCTCAGTCGAGCTCCCAGGGTAATTTCACTTTAGTACAGGACAAAAACAACACATCCATCAATAGTACTTCTTCTGCAATGGATGACTTACAGCAGGTAAAGAGCTACAAATATTAGAAAAAAATTAAGCACACACACCTTGCACACTTGAATCATGAATTCCATCCTTTGCCTGATTTTCTCCGGCTACTCTTCCAGGCATGTTGTTCAGGGAACGGTGGCCACTGTGGTGACCTCTCCTCATCCAGCAGCGTGTTGGAAATATTGTTGCAGGAAGACTCTCATTTCGGCATGGGCTCTGCCATATCAGCATCTACTGGCTCCACATCCAATGGCTGCAACACCTCTAATAGTGGAACAGGTCACTGCAAGTTAATGCTTTACATTAACATTAACACATTAATACTAAACACATGCAGTCTGTCATGATACCTTTACATAAGAAATTATTAACACCAGACTACTGAATTGAAAGTGGTCAGTCTGGACCACTATTCATCTGTTGTTACCTCTCAAGAAATTTTTATCCATAAAGTGCTTGTGTGTAGAACTATTTTCTTTATACCAAAGCCAAATACACCATTTGTTTTCCTTCAATTATAGGTAGTTCCAAAATTTCTTACCATATTACAGTCGCATAACACTTAATGGGCAGTTGGTTAGTTATAATAATTAACAATCTCTATGTGACTAACTAGATGTCAATCTAAATCACTGACCGCTAGAGAGTATCAGCAACTGACAAGCATTACAATTAGAATTGGAATGTATTATTTTTTTTATAGTAGTAAGTGTAGGAATACCAATATCGTGGCACAGCGTTTACAGTGTCTATATCATGAGCAACCAGTTCTTTATAATAGATAAGTCATACCAGTCAGAATTAAAATATATCATAATGCATTATAGTATCAGCTCAGAAAACTAAACTTCTTTTGCATTTTCTCTTCCTGAGCAGGAAGCAACACAAGCAAGTATTTTGGCAGTGGGGACCCCTCAGAGAACAATCACATAATAAAGAAACAGGAGGAGAACTTTAAGTATGTTCTTCAAGAGCCTGTTTGGAGACTTACGGCCAATGAGGATGACTGTATCGCGATGAGCTATCAAGGTGAGAGTCAATTCTGTCTGTATTGGGAGAAGGGGGAATTTGGTGTTTAAAGGTAAAGTTCCCCAAAACTGAAAATTGTCATCATTTACTCACCCTCAACCCATTCCAAACTCATAAGACAAATGAAGATATTTTGTATGAATCCTTAGAGATTTCTGTACCTCATTTGAAAATCCATTCCGCCAAACATCTAAATATTGAAAAGGACATAAACGTATTAAACCACTTGATTCATATTAATTAATGGTGCTTGCCATATATGGCAAGGCAACATTAGTGTTATCCGCCATTTCCAAATTCCACTTTTTTTTCGGCGCGCTACTCCTCCCGCAGTTTTTGTCACAGAGCCATGAATGAGGTGTCAAAATGTGCGGCCTAATCGGGAATGGTGTGCTATGACTTTTATAAGCGATCGGGGGTACGATGTTCGCCCCAGGGGCGAAATAGCGGCCCAAAAAAAACGCATAGACTTAACATTGCAAAAAACTTTGATGCCTCGTAGCTCAGAGAGTGGATTTCACAGAAATGTGAAATTTGCCACATTTGAAGAGGCTGGCAGGCTCTGTAAGACCATACCTCAAAATGGGGTAAAAGTTGCAGCCCCTGGGGGGCAGGAGCGTCCCAAAGTTGCCCCATTGACTTTCTATGGTGTAGGACGGCCCATTTCATGGGCCGTCCTACACCATAGAAACCGCTTTTCAATTGAACATAACTCTGGATCACAGTGTCATAGAGATAAGGGGGCGGGCTCATTTGACTCAGACGACCAATCAGCATCTCAGGATCATTGTGAAGCTATCAAGCCACGCCCCTAGCAACCATTTAGAGCACCTTAGCAACACGTCCCATAGACTTCCATTGAAAGAGATCAAAGGGATATCTCAGGATAGAAGTGTCATAGAAAATGAGGGTTGGCTCGTTTGACTCGGGGCAGCAAGCAGCCAATCTTGAATCACCTCAACACTCACTGGCCACGCCCTAGCAACCATTGTCGAGCACCTTAGCAACCAAAATTCACAGAGGAATATCTTCCATTCGGAATGTCACAGAGGCGTGGGAGTTGGTTTATATCATTCATACTGACAAGAAGCCTTTGGAGTATCGTGATTGCTAGCTGCCAAGCCACTCCCTAGCAACCAAACAGAGTACCCTAGCAACCGTTTTGCAAGACCTATATCTCTGCACCAGAACATCGTATAGAGATGGGGGTTGGTTTATACATTCACACTGACTTTGGAGCTTCATGATTGGCAGCTGCCAAGCCACTCCCTAGCAACCAAACAGAGTACCCTAGCAACCGTTTTGCAAGACCAATATCTCTGCATCAGAACATCGTATAGAGATGGGGGTTGGCTCTTTTGACTCATGCTAGCAAACAGGACTTGCTACATGTTACACATGCTAGCAGTGAATAGCTACATGCTAATAGCGCTTAGCTAAGTGTTAAATCATGCCAATAAAATGCTACAAACTGCTAATCATGCTAAAATCATGCTAGCAAACATGCTAATCATGCTAAAATCATGCTAGCAAACATGCTAATCATGCTAAAATCATGCTAGCAACATGCTAATCATGCTAAAATCACGCTAGCAAAATGCTAGCAACATGCTAATCGTGTTAAAATCATGCTAGCAACATGCTAATCATGCTAAAATCAGGCTAGCAACATGCTAATCATGTTAGCAACATGCTAGCAACATGCTAATCATGCTAAAATCAGGCTAGCAACATGCTAATCATGCTAAAATCATGCTAGCAACATGCTAACAACATGCTAATCATGCTAGCGACATGCTAGCAACATGCTAATCATGCTAGCAACATGCTATCAACATGCTAATCATGCTAGCAACATGCTAATCATGCTAACAACATGCTAGCAACATGCTAATCGTGCTAACAACACGTTAGCAACATGCTAGCAACATGCTAATAATCCTCTATCTACATGATTATCATTACTACATGATAATGAATCTGACCGGGTTCTTAGGTTCGCCATACGTCTGTCAATTTTGTTACAAAAGTTACACCACCCGCAGAGACCATCGATGTAAGCAAGCCTGCAATGTCTGTTTTGACGCCGAATGTCACAGGTTCCCTAAAAGAACCATACATTGCCCCGATTGTTTGCGTTACTGTAAATCGAGCTATTGCTTCGAAATGCATAAAAAGAACCCCCCTCCCGGTCAAGAATCCCCCTCCTGTGATATTATCAAATACTGCAAACTATGCGGCTGGCGTTACTACGTTAAAGCGGGTGACAAGAAAACAAAACACATATGTGCCCCGGACAAATGCGTCCATTGTCGAGAACGTCTGACGGGGCAGGGATCACACCAATGCTTCATACAACCCCTAGAGCCTAAGGAGCCATGCGAGAAATACATCTTCTACGATTTTGAAACGCGTTACGAAAACGGTAGACACGTGGCTAATTTTGTTTGCGCAATCACATTCAAAGGAAACAAATTTACGGCTGAGGGTACCGACTGCATCGCTAAGCTAATCAACCGCTTCAGACACCCCCGATATAATGGCTACTGCTTCATAGCTCATTACGCCTCCAGATTCGACGCCTTTCTGATTCTCGAGTATTTTTGCAAAGCCGGGATTGCTATTGAGGTCATAATGCAAGGATGTAAAATAATTTTCATGTACGACGAATCGTTTGGCCAATGATAGATCGATAGCTACTCATTTTTTCCAATGGCCCTTGCCAAAATGCCCGTAGCGTTAGACTTAACGACGACTGAAAAAGGCTACTTCCCCCATCTTTTCAACAGGGTGGAAAACGAGAACTATTTCGGACCATACCCCGACAAAAAGTTCTACAACTACGATAACATGTCGGATAAAGACCGTGAAAAGTTTGATGCGTGGTACAGCACAGTTAAGGGCAAGTGGTTTGACTTCGGGAAAGAACTGTACGCGTACGGCGTTAACGACGTCGTCTTATTACGCGAAGGTTGCATGAAATACCGGGAGGCATTCATGCAATGCGCCGGACTTGACCCTTTTGGCTTCGCGACGCTCGCCGGCTGCTCGATGGGGGTCTTTAAAACACATTATCTCGGCAGAAACACGCTCGCTCTCACGCATAACAAAGCGTACATTGATCAGAATAAGTCCTACTCAAGCGGCTCGATCCAATGGATCGAGTATGTCAAAAAGACTCGAAACGTGGACGTTCACCATGCCGTAAACCACGGCGAAGTATCGATCGGTAAGTACTTTTTAGACGGCTACTACCAGCAGGACGGTGTGCGGCACGGCTTAGAATACGCAGGGTGCATCTTCCACGGGCACTGCTGCCGCTTTGAACCCCATGAGTCTCACCCCTTGTCGGGAGTACCCTATGGGGTTCTCAGGAGACAGTTTGACGATAAGATCGAAATTCTGCAGAACGCGTACGGTTTGCAAATCGAGGTTCTTTGGGAATGTGAATGGAACGACATGAAAAAGACCGATCCCTCTGTGATAGAATTTATGACCGGTTATTCCGCCCCAGAGAGACTGAACCCTCGAGACACCCTGTTTGGCGGGCGCACTAACGCTTATAAACTATATCACAAAGTGAGCGGAGATGAGAAAATAAGGTATCTCGATTTCACCAGCCTCTACCCCTTCTGCCAGGCTAGGAAAAGCTACCCGATTGAACATCCAGAAATCATTTTCAACAAATTTGAACCGATTGAAAATTATTACGGGCTTATCAAAGCGACCGTGTACCCTCCCCGCAAATTACTGCATCCTGTTCTCCCTTACAGATGCCAAGGAAAACTCATGTTTCCGTTATGCCGAACCTGCGCTCACGATCAAAACCAGACCACGAGCTGTACCCACACGGATGAGGAAAGATCACTCTCCGGCTCCTGGGTATCCATTGAGCTTTTAAAAGCCATCGAGAAGGGTTATGTGGTAGCCAAGATTGACGAGGTTTGGCATTTTCCACAACAGTCAGACACGTTGTTTGTCGAATACGTCAAAACGTTTTTGCGGTTGAAACAACAAGCGTCGGGTTACCCGTCGAATGTTGTCACGGACGCTGAGAGAGAAACTTACATTCGCGAATATTTTGAAAAAGAGGGGATTCAACTCGACCCCGAAAAGATCAAGCACAACGCTGCCCAGAGAGCGATCACCAAACTTATTTTGAACAGCTTGTGGGGTAGGTTCTCTTTAAGACCAAACTTACCTCAAACGACTCTGGTGAGCGAGCCCGAAGATTTCACCAGAATCGTTTTCGGTAATACCGACACCTTGTCGTATTTCTCATTCGTCTCAGACGACGTGGCTCTCGTCCAGCATAAACCCCACAAAGAGGATGTTTGTAAGGGTCGCGACATTAACGTGTTTATTGGTGCGTTCACCACAGCACACGCCCGACTGGAATTGTACGAATTGATGGACAGACTCGGTGACCGTCTTCTTTACTCGGACACAGACAGCGTCGTGTTCGTGTCTAGGTACGGCGACTGGGAGCCGCCTCTGGGTGATCATTTGGGCGAGCTGACGAGCGAAATAGACGATGGGGATTTTATTACGGAGTTTTGCGCTAGCGGCCCTAAATCGTACGGTTTCCAGACGTCCAAAGGGAAAGTGTGTATGAAAGCTAAGGGGATAACGCTGAATGCTAAAAATTCCCAAGCCATCCGCCTGGAAACCCTGATTGGTCTGGTTGACAGTTATGTGACGTCGCATGATAGTACCAAATACATCCTGGCTCACACAGAAAACATTGTGAGGGATAAAAAGACTCTCACGTTGCACAACAAATCAGTCGTTAAAAGGTTTAAGGTGGTGTATAATAAACGCAGACTTTTGCCCGATTTCACCACGCTTCCTTATGGCTACTGATCAGACGATGATGCACAGAGGGTCGATGTATGTTTCCGATTTTGATTTCAGACTACAACATCCATTTAGTTGTGTTATAAGCGGACCGTCCAATTCTGGAAAGTCTTATTTTGTGAAACTTTTGTTGGAAAAAGGTTTGAATTTAATTTCCAAGAAAATTGACAACATTGTTTGGTTGTATGATTGTTGGCAGCCTTTGTACGATGATGTGCTTAAATTGTACGACATTAAATTTGTGCAAGGAATACCAGAGAGTCTGAATGATGATGATTTGCTACCCGTCACTAAACCAAATCTTCTCATCGTGGATGATTTGATGCAGCAAGCCAGCGCAAATTCGGAGCTTCAAAGGGTGTTTACGCAGTACGTCCATCACCGCAATCTTAGCGCTATTTATATAGTGCAAAATTTATTTGTACAGGGTAAATCCAGCGAACCATCAGCTTAAACGCCAATTATATGATTCTGTTTAAAAATCCTCGGGACGTCAATCAAGTAGCGATGCTAGGACGCCAAATGTACCCCGGAAACACAAAATACTTTATGGAGTGTTACCACGATGCGGTCAACCAACCTTTCGGCTACATAATGATAGACTATAAAGCAAAAACTCCCGAGCAGTACCGTCTCAGAACAGGATTGCTTTCCGACCGTCAAGTGGTTTATATCCCGAAAAAAAGAAGAAGAACGTGATCAAATCACCATGTCCGCCAGACTTTGTAAACATCTGCCGGTGTTAAAACTGCTACATAAAGCATCTCCTAAACAACGGCGTCTTATTTTACAATCGGTGTCCGACGAATTCATTTTATCGCTGTGTGAAGTGGCGCTTAACATCCTCTACGGGACTATTCCGGTCAATCCGCAACAGTACCGAAAACTGAAAAAGAGAAAAGCCGAAATTAAATTTGTAGCCGATAAAAAAATCGGCATAGCGGCAAAGAAACGAGTCTTCAACCAGAAGGGTGGATTCCTTTTACCGCTCCTGAGCGTCGCCGTACCCTTTCTTTCGAGCTTGATAGCAAACAGATAGGATGGAGTACGCCGAAAAGATGTATTTAGTCCCGCAGCATCAACTGGATAAGGCGAGAACTGAAAATGTTCGCGAGACTATTCAACAGAGCGTGGAAAACTATTTGGACGTCGCCATGAGAAATATTTTACTCCGCACTGATTTGAACCCGTACGAAAAAGCAAAACTTTACACAAATACCCTGAGCAGGTTTTTGACCATCGTTAAACAAGGCGATCGCGAGAGCGGTGTTTTAACGCAGTCGTTACCCGACCCCACTCATAAAGATGAAGTACCGACCGTGGCTAGCGTCGAAGACGACGGTGCTGAGGAACATGTGGTGGATGAAGTTCTGAAGAATGTACCTTCGAGAAGTGTGAAAAACAGCAGATACATATTAGACAAGATGTCTAAAGCTAAAGGACTAAGTGCGTGGAACGAATCGGGGGAGTTTGTGTTCAGGGGTAAAGCCATACAAGGCTCACACATGGTCGATTTGTTAAAAAATGTCACGGCCCCGCAAAAGGTTCGTGATAACCGGAGACCTGTAGGATGGTCAGAGTTTCTACGTGCCTTTGCCGAATTAAACATCCCTTTTTCTACAGTGCCGAATCAACAGGTCAGGAGCACAATTAAATCTCTAAAGAGTAAACCCGACACCCCGCCCCGTGTCAGACCTTCTAAAAGAGCACGAAGACATTCACGCTCCGTGTTTCCAGAGTCCGAAGACTCTGTGTTTAAATCCCCGACTATCGATCCAAGACAATGGTTGGAATTTTAACGAATCCTTTCGTGTGCGTGTGTGTGTGTGTGTGTGTGTGTGTGTGTGTGTGTGTGTGTGTGTGTGTGTGTGTGTGTACATTAATATGTATCTTATAATTAAATAAAAAGACGATTAAAAATATAATGGTTTTAAGATTTTTTTATTTATATGTCAGACATGTCTGCACACAGTGAACGCAGGAAAACATTTTATCATTACAAACATTCGGTCTTAATCTCTTCACAAATAGGGACACCATTTTATCATTTTTAATATAATCATCGGTGTATAGTTTCATCACATGGTTATAGTCGTATCCACTGGCTAAATGATATAGAAAAAACACACAGTGCTGACCGCAGGTATCCGATGAATAATCCTGGACTCGTCTGTCGGAATATAATACGTCGGCGTCGTTGGCTGCTAGAAAGTTATTGATGGTGGTTGGAAAGCGATGGCTGTTGGGCGGATTGCCGAAGCTGTCGAAAAAACACGTGGGCCCGTCTTGGGTTAAATAAACGGCGATCCACTGCTCACCCGGTAGCCTAGCTGGGTGAGTGTTAATGATACAGGCCGACGGTAAGATCCTCATGGGTTTTTTGGGTAGTTGATCGCTCGGTAGAACGCCGAGAAAATGAGTCCTGCATGTAATTTTATCCATGATGGCGGTGAGCTGCAGTGTGTTCATCTCAATAGTAGTCTATCAGTACCTGGCGGCAGTTAGACAATTCAATGATGCTGTCAAATACTGCGTAAACAATTAAATTAATGGTATTCGGCAGTGGTTTTCTGAAACGAGCTTCGACTCTGATATTCCCGGACTTGATGAGGGAAATGTGCTGACCGCACTCTTCATCCGGCGTGAGGTTAAATGCGTAAAGTGTGTATCCGTTCAGGAAATCATTCCTGCCAATACAGAGCGGTTGGTCTTTAAGGTGTCTCCCGGTCGTCATCACCAACTGATAATATTCTCGTACTGCCGAACCAGCTTCGAAATTAGGTTGTAGAGGCTTGGAGGGATATTGTTGACCGTCGACGTAGACGGCTAAGAATTCCAGATCGTAATGTTTGAACGCGAATGGATTTTTTGTGTAGGAACCGGTGAATGCGTCGTTGTCGACCATGGCAATGACGATAGACTTTGGTAGCGTTCCTAAAAACAGATTTTCCTGATTCGAAACACGAGAGCCGGCCGGTATGGAGAATGATTTTAGACTGACCCTATCGACAGGGTACTTGGCCGTTGTCGAGAGTAACGTCTGAGCGTGAGCCAGTCTCACTGGTGGTGATACAGTAACTTTCTTGACAAATAGGGATGCGGACAATATATTTAATTTGTAAGCCACATCATCGGCCCTCATCAGACAGAATTCATCTTTTGCCTGAATAAGTCGTATCTTGATATCAACCCCGTTTATCATAAGTTTCTCTTGGAAGAATATATCGCTGTGTATGGGGGCAAGTAGTTCCACCTCCTTGCTTTCGCTGGTGTAACCCGATCTCTTCGACAACCCTGCGTTATGGCCTGCGGGGTCTTGAACATCCATGTGACCCGCCGTGTCTTTATGGAACAATCCAGCGCTGAAGACAGATTCCAACGTATCTTTACCGTAGTTGATCAGACTCTCGATGATACAGCGATAAGGGTAAGTGCTCGAACTCTGAGAAATCAGACGATCGCCGAGGGTCACGTCGACTTGTGAAAATATAGTGGCTCCGGGGTAGTTGATTAGACCCACCTTCGCAGGGTGTGCAATCTCTTCCCCGTTAGGTCTCGTGATTTTCACCCGTAGATAGAGCATCGTGTTATTGAGATCCACATAATCATCGCCGTTGCCTGCGATAAAAAATTCCAATGGTGCAGAGCCCGATATGGACGATAATGGGGATACTTCTAAATAGCCGTTTTTCTCAATAACGGTCTGTGTCAGCGGGACCGAAAATAAGTCCAGCTCGGACTTGATGCATTCTCCCGACATGCGATGCAGTAGTGCCATGTTAGAATATGGATTTTGTGGTTCTCTTGATCGACACGTTTCGACTGACAGACCTCTTACGCTTTCTGCGTACGAGTGAGCGCTTGTTTGATCCGCGCACTGTTTTCTTCTTCTTCTTCTTCTGCGCTGCCCGATGACTTTCCCGTAAGAAAATGGTACTTCGTGGTTTTGATCGTCCTTCAACTCTATGACGATGCTGGTGATGTGATCCTTGCTGATCGATGCGTAATGGGGGTTGTCGTATCTAGCAATGACCACGTCGTTGCCTTTACCCGTTATATGTACGCATCTCAAAAGGGGGACGTAAGAATCTCCGACCGCTTGGTATTGGATGATGTCGGTGTAAACGTACATTGTGTAGAACCCTGCGTTGATATCGCATTGATGAGGAGCGTACATGATGACGTTTGCGGTAAAATCGGGTTCTTTATGATAGTTTAAACCTCCGAGAGGTTTTAGCGTCATTCCTAAAATAGTGGCGAGTCTTCCCCGGAAACTCACTGAAATGTTGGGTTTCGCGGTCAGATACACCTTGTTTTTTAATTCGTCATGATTCAATACGGCCGCTGGTGCGATGAGTTGATTTATAGCCCGGAGGATCGCACGAATGTTTGCGTAGTACCCTCCGCTTATGTATAATTTTGTAATTATAGAAAAAACAATATTTGAGGGATTGCTATCCGGGGGTTCCGGAGCCGTATGTAGGATGAAATGCCCATCTTCGTCATTAAAGTTGTACCAACTTCTAGGATATTCGATTTCGGCGAGTCCGACTTCCCATTGTCCTTTCAAGTTTATAGCTTTAGCCAACCTGGTTGTATAGCTGGATATACGATTTTCAGGATAAACCGACAACGACGCATTGCACGGCAATGTGACGTAGAACCCGTGATCCTCCATGACGGTCCTTCGCTCGTATGGTCTCATCCGTTAACGACGGTGCGTTTTAAGGAGATTGCAAGTCCAGCAGAATTTTTTTATCTATATAACTATTAAATTTTGAAGGCCATCCTAGCCATTTCACTAAAACAAGCGTAGATTTCCCTTGTTTTTTCTGACCTAAAATCTTTTCCATCTTAAAAGATTTGTTTTTACTCACAATTATTTTTTGCAGCTCTTCTTCATAAAAAACCCCCTCGATGACATCGCCATCATAATCCTTGAGTCTGTAGACCGGGGGTTGACGTGGAATACACAAGGATACGGTGAAAAATTCTTCCGTGTAGTTCTGCTCATAACCTTTGGCGAACGGGCCTCTCACTTTAGAAATCCTGACGACGTCGCCGACTTTGAAATTAAATACGGTCTTCTTCTGCTTCTTTATATCGCCGTACAAGTTTTGAAACACTTGACCCTCATTTACTTTGTCGACATCCACGGGTCTCATTCTGATACTTCGGTGATAACTGGTGTTGTACCCTTGAATAATGTCTTGTAAAACATCTATGTATCGGCGGGAATTTGTAGCCGTTAAAAATCTCCACATGCGGCTTTTTAATGTTCTATTAAATCGTTCCACGACACTGGCTTTCAAATCCGTAGCGGTAGCGAAGTGGTTAATGTCGTGCTTTTTCATCACATCTTGAAAATGTTTGTTAAAAAATTCCTTTCCCTGATCCGTCTGCAATTTCTGAGGCACACGACCCTCTTTGAGTATAGACTGGAACGCTTTAGTAACCTCAATGCCGCTCTTATTCTTCAAAAATCGAACCCATGAGAACTTGCTAAATACATCTATGCATGTCAGTAGGTATTTATGACCGTCATTATCCTTGGCGTAGGCACTCATGTCGACAAGATCGGCCTGGAACTGTGTATCGATCCCGTACACAACCACTCTATTTCGTTTGTATTTTATAGGTGCTGTTTTGTGTAATGTGTAAGCATCCTCACCAGCCAACCATTCTGAAACCTCTTTATCGCTTAGACGGACGTCGCTATCTTTTAAGACGGCGTCTTTTAATAGTTTTTTACCCCCTAGAGAGCCGGGGTTGGACGGTGTATAATAAGCCTTTTTCATGAGCTCCGACATGCTGTCGTTTCAACCGATGCAAAAGAATAACGCGTACAAGTAGTTTGAATCAATCTTTTATTAAAAAACCTTACAGGATGCATGCAAAATCTAAGTAAATGGTATTAATACAATCTAAGTAAAATGATACACGTAAAGTAAAAATGGATATAATACAACACACTAACTAAGAATGGTTAGTAAAAAGAATAATGTAGCAAATAGTTAGTAATAATGACATCAATGATAGTCTAACCAGAAAAGAAAGTCGCGGCAGGCCATCATGTTTTTGTCTAGGATGTAATCAACATACATTACGACAATTTTGTCAACGGTCTCATGAATATCGGCATGTTTTTGAATTTCATCATCATCGCTTTCATTCAAGATCAACTCAGTACATACATCCAAATCAAATCAAATCAAATCACTTTTATTGTCACATCACCACAGCACAAGTGCCTTGGTGAGTGAAATTCTTATGAGCGTGCTCCAGACAGTGCAGAAAAACAACAAACAATTTACATATGGACAGACAGTGCAAAAAAACTGCACTGGAGCATTTACAGTGCTCCAGACAGTGCAAAAAAACAACAGCAATTTACATATGGACAGTACATATTTACAGACTGTACAGAAGACAATGTGCAAAATACACATACATATACTCAGTACACTTAGTGTACTATACAGACATACTCAATTATCAACGACACATTATACACCGTATGGGCACATCTACATTATGTACAGTATCTATACATAATGTAGTCTATACATAGTAATAATGTGAGGTGCAACAGATTATAAATTAACAGCAGATTGGTTGAGCAGCAGATAGATGTGCAAAGGTGCAACAGATTATGCATATGCAGTGTCGTGGATGTGCATTGTATGGTGTCCAGTGATAGCAGATAGGTTGTGTTAGTGCAGTGTGTGCGTGTAGTCCAGTTGAACTGTGTTAAAGTGCAGTGCATGTTGTGTGAGTGGGAGTGTGATGTAGGTGAGTTCCGCCACATAGGTAGAAGTACACAACACATCGGTGATTTCGATCGTACATTGTGATTCAATCATCATATCTAGAACCTCTTTTATCATTACATCAGGGGGGTCGGTACCATCAACACATTTATCCGTCAAATCGTCCCATGAATTAGCCAGTCCTCTTATTAACACCATATTTTTCTTGAGATTTGCCTCACGCGTAGTGTTGTGGTCAACTGAAATATCGGGGTGGGCTGCGTCCGCAATAATCTTATACAGCAGCGCAGTCATCTGCCGTCTGTAATGCTCTTTAAACATGAATTCCATACAGCTCCTTAGGCTAGAGGCTACACCCATGCTGGAGCTGACTTGGTCGCTCGCCATTCACAATTGAAAGACCTTGCCAGAGATCAACGACGTCGTAGACTATTTCCTTGCAGGGTTTGTCCAGAAGTTTCAGCCTGATTTCTTCTAGCTTGGCAACTATGAATGGTTCGTCTTTTAATTCGTGCAGAATAGTCCCGACTGTCCCTTGGATACGATGGGGGTGAGATTTTAACCCACAGCGGTTTAGGAGAATACCGATGATGGAATGAAAAAAGGGCTTAAACAGCTTGCCTGACAGCTCGTCAAAGTGTGTGTCGAAGTAGAAGTTGGGAGGGTCAAACAGACAGGAATGTTGCAGCTGGCTAGGATGGTCAATCGCACACCCCCCGCAGTCTTCCTTCAGCTTATCGCCGATGAGATGTTCCAGCAGCACCACGGTCGCTGCTTTTATGATTTTGAATCCGACGTCGCTGAAACATCCGTCTGTAGCGTCGAGACCGGCTTTAGTGTCGAGACCGGCTTTAGCGATGGGAAGGTAAGTCAGGTTGTGTGATCCGAGGTCTGAGCCCAATTTATCCAGCCAGTCTTCGGAGGGGTTGACGATGTTAGCCGGACCCCAGTCGTTTTGGAGGTCCGATTCCCAATCTTTGTGGAGGTCCGATGGTCCAAGGGGGAAAGTCAGGCAATGGTCGCTTGCGTTGTCGTCAGGAGGGTCGAGAATGCTGCCGAAGGAGATGCCGCAGCTACACACATGAGCGGGTAATGAAGCGCCGTCTTCAGCCATGGTTTATAAATGCTGCTTGAGAGGGTCTGGTCACTGACTTTATGGCAAATGTAGTAAAGGGGCGGGGACGTCGTAGCACTGCAGCCATGGTTTATAAACGACGCCTGGGTGGGTCTGACCGGCGAGCTTCCGGATGTCCGTAGGAAATGGGGGCGGAATAGCGCGCGTATGTACTGCTGCGCACGCATCTCTCAGGGTGGAACAGCTGCACTTTAATTTTGTTGTAGCCGTCATGCAGCTTGCACCATTTGAACATCTTGTTTATTATTGAAAAAATACCGGCCAGCAGATCCAGATCGCGCCACTTGAACAAAAATTGCATTTCATACAGATCGTTATGCTCGTTAGGCAGGACGACCCCTGACCGATTTTTGTTGAGCTTTGTCTTGTCTTTACAGCAGAATATGTAGACAGAATCATCTGGGTTCTTTTTAGCGTGGTCACCTACCACGCGGTACCGGACATTCGGGGATACCCCGTCCCACTCTGAAATGTACAAAGGCTCTTCGCCGCCACTGTTCAGATCCTTCCAGACAAATTTGTAAAATAATGACCAGTCTTTTTCAGGAAATACAACACACGCGTCTTCCCCGGGCTGAAACTCGCCTGCGTTGTCGGTGGTGTAGAGTATAACAACTCGAGTTGATTTATGAAATTTGTACCCGAATACACGGTTACTGCTCATCATAAATTCACCTTTAGTCCATTCCGAAAGTTCATGGAGAAAGTTTGTCAAACGGACGTGACCGAAAGGTTTTCTCGGTGCCATAGTCAGACTGGCCATCAGACTGTCCGTCGTCCTGCTGCTCACCCCCGCCTCTGGGGATTTAGGGGGCGATAAACAGTCCATGCTCATGTAGCTCATGTTTTCTCTTTCTGATTGATGTAGAACACACTGACCCATTTATATACGCTGCTATGGGATGCGGCGGGTGGGAGGGGAATTTCCTGATAACAGCGTCTTCAAAAGACAAAACCTTCTGTGTGTATAAAATGATTTAAAATACAGCCTTCAAAAA
Organism: Oxygymnocypris stewartii; assembly: GCA_003573665.1. NCBI lineage: Eukaryota > Metazoa > Chordata > Actinopteri > Cypriniformes > Cyprinidae > Oxygymnocypris > Oxygymnocypris stewartii. The sequence goes on along the minus strand of QVTF01000725.1, from coordinate 269,762 downwards.
CAAAAACCTTCTGTCAAAATCATCAAAACCACCTGTCAAAACATCAAAACCATCAAAACCACCTGTCAAAACATCAAAACCATCAAAACCTGCTGTCAAAACATCAAAACCAACTGTCAAAATCATCAAAACCTACTGTCAATAACATGATTTTTTTATTGCAGGGTCAATAGGTCAAAAACCTCCTGTCAAAAACATCAAAACCTACTGTCATGATAACATGATTTATAATACAGGAAGTCCCGCCTACACCGGAAGTCCCGCCTTATACAGGAAGTCCCGCCTACACCGGAAGTCCCGCCCCTATACCGGAAGTCCCGCCTACACCGGAAGTCCCGCCCACATGTCAATCAATCATTTTGACAGGTGGTGTATGGTATTTACTACTGACATATAACATGAAACAAAATGTTGAAAATGTGTTTACATTGTTTTAAGAGGATAATGTACACTTTCTGTGTATAATTAAGATGTTTAAGGGAGACGGTTTGTTCATGTAAATGGCGTTTCAATCGCGGATGTGCCGCGACAGATCTGGTGTTAATATAATACAATCTATAATCTATAATACAGGAGAGTGCGCGAGTAGGCTACAGGATGGGAGGAAAAAAAAACTGAAAAACATTTTTTTTTATCACTAAACTACTGTCATAAAAAGTTATAGTTTTGTACATACATAACTCCTGAATAAAAATTACAATGTGTTTGGACTGATTTAAAAAAAAGAGTTTTGAACAAATTTGATTGGTTTGTCGATAGTGAGCGCAAATGCAGGTGATAAGCTGTTTTATTAAGCGAGTGATTGAGTCGTTCATTCAAACAATTCGTTCAAACGGCCGATTCATCAAGAATGAGACTTGCATGGGTCATTGAATCTTTGACTCAACCGATTCGTTCAAAACACTGAATCATTCAAAACACCATTGAGTGTTGCTGTGAGATGCGCTATGCTGTGATCTTTGTTTGGATTCATCGGATCTATTTTCGCCGCTAAAATAGACCAAAACAGTCATTATTTCGTCTAAAATGTAAGTGACTTAATATTATTAACTTGTTTGTTGAACTGTCATATGAAATCAGTGTCACATTTTCAATCGTGAGGTGATGGAAAATTAAGTGATGGTCAAATGTCAGCTCTCTTGGTCGTCAGGTCGTGTGATGCATGTTGCTGAACTGTATTCAAATGTTATAAATATAAAAACACCACATTTTGAAATTTAACTGCAGTCAATGTCAATTTAGTTTATTTGTGTGTGCTGTGCTCATAGACTTTAGAAAACGGCGCTCATTTGTTTGATTTCTCCTCGAGAAGCTGCGCAAGCCTCAAAAGTTTAAGGTCCTTGCACCCTGACTGAGTCACACTGTGCTTGAATACTGTCGTATTCGTTTTTTCATATTCGTCATTTGGTGGCTCTCAATTGTCAAAAAACATCCCTCAAAATATTTGCTACGGATGCGAAAAATGCAGAAAATCGAACCATCCGAATTAATTTTTATGACGGACGGAAGTTTCAGAGGCTGCAAACGTATAAAACGTGAGGTCGTATTTAGTTTTTTATATATATATATATATATATATATTCGTTTTTCGTTTATTATTCATTATTTGTTTATTATAAAATATTCGTTTTATATATATATAAATATATATATATATACAGTGCCCTCCACTAATATTGGCACCCTTGATAAATATGAGCAAAGGCGGCTGGGAAAATAAATCTGCATTGTTTATCCTTTTTATCTTTCATTCAAAAAATTCACAAAATTCCAACCTATCATTGAAGTAAAACAATTGAAAGTGGGGAGAAAATCTCATGATGAAATAAATGTTTTTCTCCAATGAATGTTGGCCACAATTATTGACACCCCTAGAAATTCTTATGAGTTAAGTATCTCTGAAGTATATTCCCATTCATATTTACATTTTATTTTTACAAGAACAAGATTGTTGAGCATCACAAAATAGAAAGTGGCTGTAAGAAAAGAGTTAAAACATTGAAAATCTCCATTCCCACCATCAGGGTAATAATTAAGAGGTTCCAATCAACTAAAAATGTTAAAAATCTGCCTGAAAGAGGACGTGTGTCTATATCGTCCTAATGAATGCTGAGGAGAGTTTGAGTAGCCAAAGACTCTCCAACGATCACAGCTGGAGAATTGCAGAGATTAGTTGAGTCTTGGGGTCAGAAACCTAAAAAAAAAAAAATCTAACATCCCCTAAATCACCACTTGTTGTTCGGGAGGGTTTCAAGACAAATGATCCTCACTCATCCAAAAACAAACTCCAGCAAATTCAGTTGTCAGACACGACTGGAACTTCAAATGGCACTGGCTTCTATTGTCAGATGAAACTGAAAAAATTTTGGCTGCAACCCCACCAGATGAGTTTAGTACAAACAGGGATAAAAAAGTACCCCATGTCCACGGTTAAATATACTGCTGGATCTTTAATGTTGTGGGCCTGTTTTTCTGCTGGAGGTCCTGGACATCTTGTTTAGACACGTGGTATCATGGATTCTATCAAATACCAACAGATAAAAAAATCTAAATCTGACTGCCTCTGTTAGAAATCTTATAATGGGCCATGTTTTGATCTTCCAGCAGGACAACAATCCAAAACAAACATCAAAATAAACACAAAAATGGGTCACTGAGCACAAAATGAATCTTTTACCATTGCTGTCTCTGTCCTCTGACCTGAACCCTACAGAAAATGAGTGAGGTGAACTGAAGAGAAGAAGCACCGTCATGGAGCTGTGAATCTGAAGGATCTGGAGAGATTCTGTATGAAGAAAATGGTCTCTGATCTCTTGTCAGGTGTTCTCCAAACTCTTCAGGCATTATAGAAGAAAACTCAGAGCTGTTACCCTGGGAAAAGGACGTTGCAATAATTGGGTGCCAATAATTGTGGCCAACATGAAATAGTGAAAGCATTTATTTCATCATGAGATTTTCTCCCCACTTTCAATTGTTTTACTTCAATGATAGGTTGGAATTTTGTGAATTTTTTTAATGATAAAAAGGATAAACAATGCAGATTTATTTTCCCAGCCGCCTTTGCTCATATTTATCAAGGGTGCCAATATTAGTGGAGGGCACTGTATATATATATATATATATATATATATATATATATATATATATATATAAAACGAATAAACTAGTCAGAATATAGGCTACAGTTAAAGCTTTAGTTTTTGTGAAATACACGCACGCACGCAGCCACGCTCACACATACATGTTTAATTACATTTATGTTGTTAATAAATAAATAACAATAAATTGTTGTAACAGCAATATCTCCAAGTTTTGTTTTTCACTGTAAAAATTTAATGATTTGCCAATGCAAAGAGAGTACTGCCACCCTTTTCCCCCACTTCAAGCACTGATTATAACACAAACAAATCATCCTCCTGGCGACTTTTTTTTTTGTCAAAAGCGACAAATCCAGCGACTTTTACTGGTGTTTTTGGAGACTTTTGTGGTGTTTGGAGACTCGAAAGCACGAATCACTCTGCAGTTAGGCCTACTGTGCTCAACGAGCAGCGGGTGCTGCCGTGAGCCCCTCTCCCGTCCAAAAGCACTCACAGGCGGTCAGTCTCTCAGTAGCCTCGTGCAGCAGTCAGAGCAGAGAGGAGACACACACCCCTCCGCGTCCAGGCTGCAAATGAATCGCGCATGGCCGCCGCCGTTACCGCCCTGGCTTACAGAGCGGGGTGTAAATGTTCACTCACTCTCACACAAAAAAAAAATCACTGCATTTAAATTGACTCACGACATAGCTCTCCATTCACTCTAGTCTAGTCTCTTGCCAAGTTCGCTTGTGCCAGCTCTCGCTAGTCTGTTATCAATCTCGATTTACATAGGCCTTTACTACAAAACCCCAACAGTCTTTTTAAAGACTAAACCCACAAACATTCTTGTTAAAGATTAGATAAAATCTCATCCCTAGCCAGTATTTTTTTTTAACTGCTAGGCAGTAGCTACACTTAGCTAAAACTACCCACGTGACTAAGACACACACACACACACACACACACACTACAATCGTTAAGTATTAAAATAAAATCTGAATTGTCTGCAAAATAATTATTTTGTTCGTTTAATTAAAGATCGTGCCTAAGTCCCGACTGATTAGCCCCTGATACGTCTCTCAACATAGCCACACACACAGTTACATATTGCCTAAACTTTATTGAAAACATAACAAAAATTGAGAAATTTCTTGTGAGGACCAACAAGCCAACCGACGCACCACCAGCTGCAAAAAAGCTTCGAAGGTACGATGAAGCATACCTGCAGTTTGGGTTTACAGTCACGGCTGATCTGAGACCTCAATGTGTCGTGTGTGCCAAGGTGCTGGCAAACGACAGTATGAAGCCATGCAAATTAAAAAGGCACCTCGAAACAAAGCATGCTGGCATTAAATATTTATATAAACCGGCTGAATATTTTAAAAGAAAGCTTGATGGCCTCCATCAGCAACAGGCAACCATTTCAGTGCACAGCACTGTGTCTAAACAGTGTTTGGAGGCATCGTATGTAGTGGCCAAAAGAATCGGTAAACTGGGTAAACCGCATACAATCGCAGAGACTCTAATTTTGCCGGCAGCGCAAGACATGTGCAGAATTATGGTAGGCGATAGTGCAGCAGCCAAACTCGGTGCAGTACCACTGTCCAATGACACAGTCGCTAGGAGAATTGAAGACATGTCCAATGATATCAGAGAGCAACTGATAGAGTTCGTAAAAAAGAGTCCTTACTACGCGCTGCAGCTGGACGAATCCACTGATATTGCTGGGCAGGCACAGCTCCTCACCTATGTCAGGTATCTGCGGGACAAGGCGATTGAGGAGGATGTCCTGTTTTGCCGGCCTCTTCAGTCGCACACTACAGGAGAAGCCATTTTCAATGTCCTTGATATTTTTATCCGTGAAAATGGTTTGGCCTGGGACCGATGCGTTGGCCTATGCACGGATGGTGCGCAGGCAATGACGGGGCGTGAGCGTGGCCTAGCTGCTCGTGTTCAGCAAGTAGCTCCACTTGTGAAATGGACACATTGCATGGTCCATCGCGAAGCACTAGCTGCTAAAAAAATGCCGGTTCTTTTTGACTCCGTGCTGAACCAATCCGTGAAAATGATAAATCTCATCAAATCACGGCCGCTAAACTCTCGTTTGTTTGGGGTCCTCTGCCAGGAGATGGTGTCAGGGCATGAAAAGCTGCTTCTGCACACTGAAGTTCGCTGGCTCTCTAGGGGGCGGGTGTTACAGCGGTTGTATGAGCTGCGAGAGGAGGTGAAGTGGTTTTTGACAGAAATCAAATCAGATCTGGATAGCATCTGGATGACACTATGTGGCTTGCGTCTCTGTCCTACTTGGTCGATATATTTGACCACTTGAACGGCCTCAACCTGTCTTTGCAAGGCCGCGAAACTCATATTTTGCTCCTTGCAGACAAAGTGCACGCCTTCACACAAAGTGCACGCCTTCTGTCCTAGGTCCTCTATTATTTTCATTATATATGCTGCCCCTTGGTAATATTATTAGAAAATACGGGATTAGTTTCCATTGTTATGCTGATGACACTCAACTATATATCTCAACAAAACCAGATGAAACTTCGAAACTATCTAAGCTAACAGAGTGTGTTAAAAATATAAAAGATTGGATGACCAGTAATTTTCTTCTATTAAATTCAGATAAGACCGAGATATTACTTGTTGGACCTAAAAACAGTACACAGAATCTCTTGGATTACAATTTGCAACTAGACGGATGTACTGTTACTTCCTCTACAGTTAAAAATCTGGGTGTTATATTAGACAGCAACCTATCTTTTGAAAATCATATTTCCAATGTTACAAAAACAGCATTCTTCCATCTTAGAAACATTTCCAAGCTACGGAACATGTTAAGTGTTTCTGATGCAGAAAAGTTAGTTCATGCATTCATGACCTCTAGACTGGACTATTGTAATGCACTGCTAGGTGGTTGTCCTGCATCTTCAATAAACAAGCTACAGATAGTACAAAATGCTGCGGCTAGAGTCCTTACCAGGTCAAGAAAATATGACCATATTACTCCAATTTTACAGTCTCTGCACTGGCTACCTATTAAGTTTCGTATCAGTTACAAAATATTATTACTTGCCTATAAGGCCCTAAATGATTTAGCTCCTGCGTACCTAACTAATCTTTTATCACGCTACAATCCAACCCGCTCCCTAAGGTCGCAAAACTCTGGACTCTTGGTAGTACCTAGGATAGCAAAGTCCACTAAAGGAGGTAGAACTTTTTCATATATGGCTCCTAAACTCTGGAATAGCCTTCCTGAAAACGTTCGGGGTTCAGACACACTCTCTCTGTTTAAATCTAGATTAAAGACGCATCTCTTCAGCCAAGCATTCATATAATGCATCTCACAATCTTGTACTGCCAGTCCATCTGAACACATGCACATTATTATGCTTTAGCTTGGGTTATACTGATAATTTCATCCAGGGTTATTCCTGGATGGAGCCGCTGCTACGCTAATTGTCTTACTGTTTCTATGTTACTGCCACGGGATTAACATCCCGTGGTAGTTAGGAATTACACAAGCCTCAGTCTGGATCCTACCCTTAAACGATAGAGATGACCGAACACCTGAGAAGAGACGATGACAACCCCTCCGAGGACCTCCGAGATGAGCCCCCAGAGACAGAGCTCCAGTGAGGACCTCGTCACCTAGACATCCATCGGGGAAAGACCCCTGGAACCAGTGGACCACTTACACTCTGACTTTGCTGCAGTTGGAACAAACTACTGATTTGTCTGGCCGGAGGGGAACTGGCCCCCCGACTGAGCCTGGTTTCTCCCAAGGTTTTTTCTCCATTCTGTCACCGATGGAGTTTTCGTTCCTTGCCGCTGTCGCCTCTGGCTTGCTCAGTTGGGGACACTTCATTTCCAGCACAATCATCGACTTGATTGCACAGATATTATTTAAAGTGAACTAAGCTGGACAATGCCACTACTAAATTCAATAATGAAATGCATTCAGCAGATAATTGAGTGTTAAATCCTGTCATTTTACATTATTGACAAATTTGCCTATTTTGATATTGTGCAGTGCTTTGTTACAATTTGTATTGTTAAAGGCGCTATATAAATAAAGGTGACTTGACTTGACTTGACAAAAACTAGACCTCTGGCATGGCAGCATCAGTCGAGGGAACTGCGACATGTTCCCCAGCCTTGCAGACTTTATTACTGATGCAGGCACGTCACACGATTTCTCCTCCCTATTTCAATCAGCGTCTGAGCACCTGTCAGCAATGAGAAAACAATTTGCGATGTACTTTAAAGAGGATTATCGCTCTTTTGCGTGGGTTCGAGATCCGTTTGTGTGCACAGCAAACGAGCTATCAATTGATATGCAGAACAGCTTATTGAGCTGAAGAGTGACAGTAGACTGAAGGAACTCTTTAGCTCCTGCCCTCTTTCGTCATTCTGGGCAGCATTGATGCAGGAATATCCTGAACTCTGTGACGTCGCCTTGAAGATTCTCCTTCCTTTCACGTCGACATATTTGTGTGAGGCAGGATTCTCAAAAATGACTGCACTCAAAACGAAATACCGCAATCGTGCACTAATCGAGGATGATTTGAGGCTATGTTTATCAAACATTGAGCCAATAATTGAGGATCTTTGCAAGGCAAAGCAGGCTCAGGTCTCACATTAACATCACCTACCTGCAAGCTTCTGTAAAAAAATGCAAATGATGCCTACTATTAGGCCTAGTAATAATAACAATAATAAATCATAAATTAATATCAGAGGTCTGGTGCCAATTCCCAATTATAGCAATAGCCTAGTAATGATAATAGGCCTATACTGATGATGATAATAATAATAATAATAATAATAACAACAACAACAACAATAAAGCATGTAACCTCATATAATTATATAGCAATAGCCTAGTAATGATGATAGGCCTACTACTACTCATAATAATAATAATAATAATGTCTGCAAGCTCACATTAGAAGTCTGGTGCTACTGTCAATTATAACAATAGCCTAGTAATGATAATAGGCCTACCTACTGCTACTGATGATGATAATAATAATAATAATGTGGGCCTAAAAATAATAGCCTAGGGCTATCTATCTATCTATCTATCTATCTATCTATCTATGCAAGGTGGTGTGGGTGGTGTGGGGGGGGGGCACTGGGGCCCCAACTAGGGATGGGTATCGGTATTACTACTCTTATCGATACTGCTTATCGATCCGGTACTTTAACTGTATTCTTATCGGTACTTTTTGTTATTTATATATATACATACATATATACATACACATGTACTGACGCGGATATGCTTTCTCGTTGTCCTCTCAACATAAGTATGTTTATGGCCGCATGTACCAAAGTTCTCACAAAGGAAATGGTCCGCGATACATGGGAAGGAAGTCAGGTTGAACAAGAGAATGATGTTGCATGGGTTGCGGCTCTTAATGCACGTCAAGAGGATGTCGAGGGCCAATTCGTAAAGAACCTCATGACACTTGACCGGTCAGAGTTGAAAGTTGCCCAGAGGAGAGATCCTGTTGTTGGTAGGGTGATAGAGTTAAAGGAGAGCGGTGGAGAACTGACACCTGAAATAAGGAAAGATGCTAAAGGAGGCCTCAAGAGACTGTTGTATGAGTGGAGAAAATTGGACCTCCAAGAGGGACTGCTCTATCGAAAGACCGATCACAGATCTCAATTTGTTCTTCCTGCTAAGTTTAAGCAGTTGGCCTTGAAACAATTGCACGATGACATGGGTCATGTGGGAACAGAGCGGGATCTGGACTTAGCGAGGAGCAGATTCTACTGGCCTTTCATGAAGAGAGAGATTGAGCACTATGTCACCCAGCAGTGCCGATGCGTAAAGCAGAAGAAACCCGTGGTGCAGATCAGAGCTCCTATGGGAAGTCTCACCTCAAGTTGCCCAATGGACCTGGTGTCCATAGACTATATGCACTTGGAAAGGAGTCGGGGCGGGTATGAATATATTCTGGTGCTGGTGGACCATTTTACCAGGTTTGCCCAGGCGTACCCGACAAAGGACAAGTCTGGCAGGACAGCAGCTGAGAGGATATTTAATGATTACATTCCAAGATTTGGGTACCCTTGCCGGCTTCATCACAATCAAGGTCGCGAATTCGAGAACCATCTCTTTGCGACTTTGCAAAGGCTAACTGGGGTCAGCAACTCAAGGACAACACCTTATCACCCCCAAGCAAATCCAGCAGAGCGTTTTAATCGTACAAATGTTGAGGACGTTGGAGGAGAAGGATAAGGACAGATGGAAAGACCACCTCCCAAAGATAGTGCATGCTTACAATTGCACCAAGCATGAGGCAACAGGGTTCTCTCCATTTTTCCTTCTGTATGGACGTCACCCTTGCTTGCCAATTGACTTGTTGTTTGGTCTAAGATCAGAGGATGACCAGTACTCTCCTCGAGATTATGCGGAGAAATGGGCAAAACGGATGGCTGACATGTATAAATTAGCTTCGGACAACAGTAAACAAGCAAGTGCACGAAACAAGAAATACTATGATCAGCATCTTCGGGGTGTTGTGTTGCAACCAGGAGATCGAGTTCTAGTTCGGAACCTGAGTGAACGGGGTGGGCCTGGAAAGTTAAGATCGTACTGGGAGAGAACCGTGCATGTGGTCAAAAAAAGAATGGGAGATGGACCAGTCTATCAAGTATACCCTGAATCCGGAAGAGACAGGAATCCAGCAGTGATACGTACCTTGCATCGCAATCTGCTTCACCTGGTAAATGACCTACCTGTAGACCTACCACCTCAGAGTGTAGTCGAGTCTTGTAGACCTAAGGAAAAAACAGGGATTGTTAAGATTGGCAAGAAAGTCTGAGGAAGTGAATTCAAGAGATTCATGTTCGGATGACAGTGATACTCCAAGAGCTTATTACTGGTTGCGCTCCACCGAAAAACAGAGATCTGAGCAGAGAAGAACGATACCTGACACTTACGACAGAGGAGAGTGGAGACGGAGAAGTAATGGGGAAGGATGGGCAAGGGATGATGAGATTATTCTAGGAGCAGAGGAAGAAAACTCACCTGAGCCAATGACATCTCGCTCATTAACTGACATACCTGTTGTACCGGGACCTGAGGTGATGGCGGATGAGCTAGGAGAGATGGAACCTGTGGAGGAAGAAAGACAAATAGTTAGTCCAATTGAAGGAGCTTCAGATTATGGGTATGTGAGAAGGACCAGCAGAGAAAGGAAACCCACACGGGTCTTTACTTACCCCTCATTGGGTCAGCCGTTATGAACTGCCTATTGAGATAGCTGCTGCCCACGTGATGCCAACACCCAAGTTACCGTATTATTCTAATGGGGTACAGGGACAAGTATATGTGACTTGTGCTTATGTCCCGCCTCCATTTCCTTACCAGATAGGGTACTGTCCTACTCTATCTCCTTATGCTGCCTTTGGTGGATACTAAAGAGTTAGTACCTAAGAGTAAACAGAATTCAGATATGCACAGAAAAAAACACATTATACATTGACACAGTAATCTTGAAAATGAGTGCACTGCATTGACAATGGTTATTTTGAGAAAACTGGTTCTAGAGTTTGAGTTAAAGGTGTCAGTGTTGTCTAGAGCCATTTCTTTTGTCAGGGAGAGTGTGACACCCTGTATATGTAGTCACTGGAATAATTCCTTTTTTCATGTATTTTATTATTTTATGGTGTTTTTGATGTTTCAAGTACTGTGATTATATTGAATGTGGTGGTATAACCCCAGTCGACAGCAGGGGGAGACACTGTGCTGAACAGAGACTGAGTGTTAACAGTAAGTCGCTGAGAAGAAGCCATTACAAGAGCGAATCTGTTAATGAAAGCAGCACAACGTGTCTGTCTTATTGTTTTATTCAAACAGGTGGGTGAAAAGCGATCCCCAAGGACATATAACATGAAACAAAATGTTGAAAATGTGTTTACATTATTTTAAGAGGATAATATACACTTTCTGTGTTTAATTAAGATGTTTAAGGGAGACGTTTTGTTTATGAAAATGGCGTTTCCATCGCGGATGTGCCGCGACAGATCTGGTGTTAATATAATACAATCTGAATAATTAAGAGCTCCAGCAAACTGATTACCCATAATAATATGAAGCTCATTGTGTTTAAGCTTTATTATTGTGTGTTTGTAATGGAAAGAGCAAGGTGTAGAGTAATCACCATTTGAGTTAAGATTTACAAGTATTGTTATGGTGATCTTGGTCTATTATATGGTTCATATATCTAATTCTCAAATATTAATGATGTAGACTGTTGATGGGTGTACATTATGATATTTTAATGACATTTCTTCTGATGGGGCTTGCTTGTTGTATTCATTACTTTAGTTTACATGTTAAAATAACATCTTTAATAGTTCGTTCAACTATTTAAGGTTACAGTGGCTATCAGTACACATATAACAGAGATTATAAAACATTGTGAAGTATGTTTATGGGGAAATGTATTGAGTTATCTGAGAAAGATATTATTTGAGTATAAGATGTAGGACTCAGACAAGGATTATGTCAAACATGTTTATTGGTGTTTTGTTTGAGTGATTCACATATCAGTGATATAAGACACTGTTTTCATTATTGTAATAAAGATTACAAGAGCGAATCTGTTAATGAAAGCAGCACAACGTGTCTGTCTTATTGTTAGATTCAAACAGATATAACTGCAGTACTGCCACCTGGACGGGGCGTGCTACACATGCAAATAAAAGTAAGGATGTATTTTCAGAGGAAGAAAGAAGAATACATCAAGCAAAAGGTACGACTGACTACCACATCACGACAATACACTAGAAAGCACAGCAAGCATCGTATCTTGCAGCCCTGTGAATAGCCAAATGTAAAAAGCCTCACGCGATCGGGATATGTGCCGAGTGATGGTCGGGGACGAGCAAAATCTGCATTGCAGGATTTCTTTTATATTGTAAAACTTGTATAATATTGTATATGTCTTCTATATTGAAAAACTATTTATTTTTTAAGTAGAGCAGACATTTTTTATGTTTCTTGCATAAAAACAGATTGCTGAACAAACAAACAGATTGCTGTTCAAATTGCAACCCAAACTTCATTTACTCCATTAAAATGTAAGAAGTTTAATGCACTTTTTTACAAATCAAATATAAATTAACTTTTCAGTATTGATCTACTACGGACATCATAAATAACTGTTCAGAATTCAATACTTTTGTTGCATTTATCAGAAAAAAAAATTGTTAACCATCAAAACTCTTTTATATCAATGTGTTATATTTTATGAAATGTAGACTTTAACCAATTTTGTATATTCAACATCGGAGACATAAGGCTACAAACAGAATTGTTGTTCCAGCATTGTAAAAATGTATTTGTTTTTGGTACAATCTAAAATTTGTAAGTTTGAGGATGTTTTCGTCATGAGTTTTCTTTTGGGGGGCCACAAAATAATTCACCCTACACAAGGGGGCCTCCTCCTGAAATAGTTTGAGAACCACTGTTCTAGACAGTTTCAAGCACGATGTAAAAACAAATCAGCCATACAACTGCAATAGAATGTGTACTCTTGCACAATAATAAGGATCTATCTGGTAAGGCAGATTGTGTAGACTTTTTTTATTCACAATCTATACATTTTAAAAATTCACGATATATCTATCTAGGGAACATACAGCAGGACCCGAAAACACATGACCCATTTTCATGTGTTCCATTATGTGCTATATAAATCTGGGAAACATGGGACCCTGGGAATATATGTTCCCCTTACCAACATGTTAAGGTTATTACTTCTGTGGAATCTGAAGCTGTAGATTTTCTCATGCAGTTCACACGAAGAGTGCTATTAGTCCAAGTGAGGGACCATTAAGAATTCCTGCCTATAAGAGCACCATGAGTCAGCCAATTTAGAGTTTTCATTTCAATGCTTACAGAAGGCAGCGCTTGTGTTTACTGAATGGTAAGAGTACAGCTGAAAGACTCTTGCATGTGTTTGTGTAGGAGAGTATGTACTGCGAGAATGATGTCTCTGCCCCGCTAGAAGAAGACTTACCGGATATGGAGTTGGGCATTTTGGGAGGAGAAATGTTACAAGATGGAGGAGGCCTCATTCAATGGAAGAGGAGCAACCTAGGGTATAATCTGAAAACTTTCAACTAATCTCAGCCACCAGAGGGCAATAGGACCTTTCAGATTCCTACCTGTACACACAAAGTAAAATTGTCTGGGGCTATCTACTCTAATATCCTTTGTCATTTTAAAAGATTATGAATATGTTTATTTGTGTGTGTGTGTGTGTGTGTGTGCGTGTGTGCGCAGGTAGCTGACTGATTAACCCAAAGATGCTGTTCACATGTGCATTCTGATTGATTGTAACCGGTATCACATGGGCCTAACCTGATCAGTGGTTCTGTGTCTTTATGGTTTTTCCAATACTTGTTCACAAAAGTATATGGGCCAATATGATTGCATTTTGATGAAACTCAAAACCAGGAAATGAAACACTGCCATATTGTATATTTGGGGACCATTCTAGCCAAATAAGATGCTGCCAATAACCCGTGACCAGTCTAATCTTTTTACAGCTAGGGCGCTTGTGTCATTTTGTCAGAGGACAGCAAGTATTGTTGCATGTCTTCAGGGATGTCAAATCATGGAAACTAATATTTTTGTAGATGTCTATTGTAAGTCATAAAAAAATTACCATGTACTTATCTTTCTTCCTTTCTCTTCCCCTTTCTTTCATGTCTTCTTTTGGTTATTTAAATGTTGTAGTCACAATGCAGTCATTCAACAAAGATGTCAGGGCACTACACTCTTAAAAATAAAGGTGCTTCAAAAGGTTATTCAAGCGATGCCATAGAATAACCATTTTTGGTTCCACAAAGAACCATTTAGTTAAAGGTTCTTAAAATAACTTTCTTTTCCTTACCTTTTTATAATCTGAAGAACCTTCTTTCACCACAAAGAATATTTTGTGAAACACAAAAGTTATTCAGATGTTAAAGGTTTTTTTATGGAACCATTTATACAAAAAGGTTCCTCTGTGGCATCGTGAAGCACCTTTATTTTAAGAGTGTAGTTTTCCGAGTGGAGGAAACTAGCTTTATTATGTGTAGCATTCTGTAAATGGTTTGAAGCTGTTCGTATACCTAAAATACTGGTACAGGAATATTGGAACTGGCTCTACATCTTTTTCTGATTTGTGAACTATTGAAGCAAAAGACTGAATGACAAAAGAGCCACATGGTAGTGGTGACTGTGTAATATTTAGTTTATTCAAATTTGTTCGATAGTCTTTATAAGCATGTCATTTGGTTTGTGTCAGTATTTTTCATCTTTCTTTTTCATAAATGTAGTAAAATAAACATGTCACTTTATTCCTACCTTTTAATAATAAAATATGATATCTACACTTGTCTGTCAGCAGTTTAAATTTTCTGATAAACATCATGATACAAGCGAGTGACATCCACTGATCTTTTGCTATATTGTTGCAGCATCAACAAAAATTGTATGACCTAAAATAAAAATCAGTAAATTGTTTTAAAAGATGAAGGGGAAATGTTGGCATACATAGTTAATTAAATTAATGAACTGACAATAATTTGATTATTTAATTATATGATTTGAATATAGGTCAAAATACAAGGCGTGCATATTTTGGTGTCCAAGTGCATTATTGCCTTTTAAAATAATTTGAAATTACAAGTATCCCTTTATTCGATAAAAACCTTTTTAGTGTAAATACATTTTGAGTTCATTGAAATTATAAATATAAATATTTTATGTTTTGGTATGTCAAACCTCCAAAACATCAGGTGACACAACTATCTGCAAATATTATGAACAAACTAGGAAAACTATTCAAAATTTAGCTTTAGTACATTCTAAATAAAATACTGGTGCGTGATTTTTTTTAACCTTTTTTTCTATAAACAAAATTCACAAATACAATAGATTTAATAAAGTGTCAAGATAAACTGTTTAGAAATGTGTCCAGTGTAGAATTATTATTATTTTTTTAAAGTAAACCAGTTGATTAAGGGGTAAAACATCTTGGTTACCAGGGATCTGTTTTCATCACCATCTGTTATCTCAACGAGCACACAGCTGACCCCTCACCCTACTCAATGTATTCTTTATCTATTCAAACCTCTATTAATGCATCTGATGAAAGCAAATTTTGTTTAAGCTTTATTTGGAATCAATTTAATGGAATACATTTGAATAAATTCGGTAAATAACTAAATATTAAACACTGCAGGCTATAACCTCTCCTCGGTATTATGCATTCTCTAAATTTTAAGGATTATTAAAGTGTTCCATTATTTTCTTTGATTTAGGAATCCATCCAAAATCTCTGGATAACATTAATCTTACCTGACCGCATCAAATATTTGATGGCACTGGTATACATCTATCAAGGAAAACATACACACTATTCCACTGTTCACACTATGAACCATATAGCTTTAATAATTTAATTTGTAACCACAATGTAACTATATATAGCGTATATATGCTTTCTTTCCATCAGCATCCTCTGCATTTATCTTTAATTTCACTAACTGATGAGATAGTCCCTAAAGTATATAAACAATAAAAACATGCTTTTTAATGACTACTACACAGAGCCATGGACTTTATCTATGTGACAGTCTAAATTTGTGTCTAAAACAGATTTTTTACTCTACAAAAGACACAAAATTAATATTTTGCCCCACTAAAACAAAGCAATTTCTCAATCTCTAGTATACACCATTACAGTTCACTTTTTAAGCCAGTTCAATCTGAAATTCATTTCTAAATAAGCATTTTTGCTTCGAGGCATTATGTTTCTGAAGAATAAATATCCAACGGAATGTTAAATTCACTGTGAATTCCATACATGATGATGTAAGATGATGTCTTATCCCAATATATCAGCTTGTGCTTATAAAATCCTAAAGCTCCAGTCATTTTCTCAAGAAAATCAGATGAGAATTCCAGCATGCTCCAATACAGGATTAAGTGAATTATGAATAAAGATGCATGGTCTTTGAAGAGACTTCTAGCATGGCCGGCCACATAAACTTAGAGTGTGTGATGATCGAGGAGTTCAGGCTGTCCTCAGCTGATGCAGGACTTGCTTCAGTCTCTGTCTCCTCTAGGTCAGAGCAGAGGTCGTCACTTGAAGGATTGGATGGGGATGGGGACAGTGCTGAGAATAGGTCAGACACACCTGGAATTAGCACCTCTCCAGCTGGCCATGATCGACTGGAGGAGGAAGGCTCTGATATGAGCTCTATGATCATCTCCTGAAGGTGATCCTCATTTAATGGCATGCACTTAAGCAGATGGTTGAGCAGCTCTGCTGCCACTGTGGTGTCGATCCCCGGGCAAGTGGACACAAAGGTGTGCACCTCATGCATGCACTGGATATAACCTGCTGCAAATCTCTCACTGCCCTCTCGATTCACCGCTTCACACTCTGGAAGTCAATAAATAATTTTCATGGAAACTAATTGCCTAATATGCAGTGCAACTAAGGTTGGGGTCATCTTACCACTAGAACGGTTCTGTAGGATGTTCTCAACTCGTTTTACGGTTAGTTCAAGCACCTCTGCATTCTCCATTTTAGTCTTCAACTGATTGTAAAAGTAGATAAATATGTCTTAACATTTTTAATATTTGTTTAAATTAACAAAGTGAAGCCAATCTATTGGGGCTGTCTATCAACTGACTACGAGTCGGTGGTACAGGCAATGAAGTGGAGATAAACTTACATCGTTATCTGTTAGTAGTGTCCTGAGATCCTGCAGGCTTTCATTAATGCGCGCACGCCTCTTTTTCTCCACTATAGGTTTTCGAGTCTAATGAAGCAGAAAATCACATACAACTATAGTGTTTAAGTATACCGCAGACTTCCTTTTCCTTTTTGAAATTCATAGACAACGCAAAATTGTTTTACCTTTCTGTCACCTTTAGCGGCATAACATGCTTCCTCCTCCACATCCAAACCATTTCTGAGTCTAGCCGCAGGGGACATTCCGGACTAGGTGGCTTGGTCAGTGATCCGCCGTCCAGAACCGTAAATATACACTGAATAGATTTGTGAACAAACCAAACAAGACTGGCAGATCATCAATGAGAGGCTAGAGTGAGGGCTTTATAGTAGCTCATTTGCATATGAATGAAACATTCACGTGCGGTTGTCTGCGCTCGCTCCAGCCAATCACCGCGCGCACTTTTGTCTCTGTCTCAGCAAGCGCACACAAGCGAAGCACTGCTTAATTTAATTAGTTTTGTTTATATCTAGGTATGTAGGTATATTTACATTCCTGTCACTTTTCTTGTGAGTCGTGTGTGTGTGTGTGTGTGTGTGTGTGTGTGTGATGGTTTACTGTCTTTTGGCACTTGTTGGTGTCTGCGTTCCTTCAACTACAGTTCAACTAAGAAACCAATAATAATACTAATGCTACTAATAGTAATATTAAGATAAACATGTTTGTATACGGTCGTGAGAAATCTGTTCAAAACCTCACAGAGGTCGAGGGTCGTGCGGATGTAACGTAATGCCGTCAGTTGGCAGCTGCTGCAGTCAGGGTTGAATAGAATAGAATAGAATAGAACAGAACAAGGAGGGAGGGGGTGGGTGAGCGACAGGTGTCCAACTGTTCAACTGGCGCCCGATGGGCCTCTCTACTGAGTACAGAATAGGCAACATTCAACTCATTACTGTTACGAAAATGTCCTGGTGACGTTTCAGTCTACAATAATAATGATAATTAACCAAATAGTATTTTGCATTAAGAAAACTACACCTGTTGGTATCCTAAGATTTTTGGGATTGTTAAATTATTAATTATTTATTCTGATGTGTGCGTGTGCGTATTAAGTATTTATTTTAATTTGTTGTTATTAATAATAATAATAATAATAATATACTGTATATAGAGGCTATGCATAAGTCAAAACGTTTTGAACAGTAAGAATATTTCATGTTTTTAATAATTTCTCTTCTGCTCACTATGCCTGCAATTATTTGATCCAGGTTACAGCAAAAACAATAATATTGTGAATATCTTTGACTTTTTAAAATAAGTGCTTTTATTTGAATATATATTAAAATGTAATTTATTCCAGTCTTCAGTGTCACATGATCCTTTAGAAATAATGACTTGCTGTTCAAGAAACATTTTTCTTATTATTATTATCATTATTTAAAAAAGTTGAGCACATTTTTTATTCTTTTAATTAATACAAAGATCCAAAGATCAGCATTTATCTAAAATAAAAAGGTTTTGTAACATTTTTATTTTATAGTATTTATCTTATTTTTTGGGTGGTGGGGGATCATAAATTATAACTGTTATTTAGCAAGGATGCATTAAATTGATAAAAAGTGATGATAAAGACTGGATGATACAAAATATTTCTACTTCAGATATATGCTGTTCTTCTGAATGTTCTATTCATCAAAGAAACCTGAAAAAAAATTGTAATCAGCTTTTCCAACATAATAGTAAAACATGTTGTTTGTAAAGAGTCATGTGACTTGAGTAATGCTAAAAAGTCAGCTTTGAAATTACAGGAACAAATTACATTTTCAAATATATTCATTTAGAAAGCAGTTATTTTAAATAGTAAAGCTATTTCACAATATTCCTGCTTTTGCTGTATTTTGGATCAAATGAAGACTTTGTGAGCAGAAGATAATTATTTAAAAAACATAACAAATCTTAAAACATTTGACTGGCAAGTGTATAACTGTGTTAGTGTTTTAAGGACTGTTTAACCCGATCTCATGAAAGTTTTATTAATAGTACGCCAAATAAAAATTTAAACTTGTGATATTGATACAAAAAAAATTGACTTTGGCGTGTGTATGCTATGCGATGGGTAGGATTGGGGTTGTGGGGTAGATGCATATATGCCTATCATATGTACGCGAAAACTGCATATCATATGCACGCCAACAAATTTCATATCATATGTACGCGAAAACTGCATATTATATGCAAGCCAAACATGTTCGTATCATATATACGGCAAAGTCCGTTTTTTCATATTAATACCACGAGTTTGTTTTTATTTGGCGAACTATTTATATGCATTTTCATGACATATTCAATGTGCAATAATATACACTCACTGGTCACTTTATTAGGTACACCTTGCTAGTACCGGGTTGGACCCACTTTTGCCTTCAGAACTGCTTTAATTCTTCGTGGCATAGATTCAACAAGGTGTTGGAAACATTCCTCAGAGATTTTGGTCCATATTGACATGATAGCATCACACAGTTGCTGCAGATTTGTCGGCTGCACATCCATGATGCGGATCTCCCGTTCCACCACATCCCAAAGTTGCTCTTTTGGATTGAGATCTGGTGACTGTGGAGGCCATTTGAGTAAAGTGAACTCATTGTCATGTTCAAGAAACCAGTCTTGTTGTTAGTAGATGTTAGTAGATCTAGATGTTGTTAGTATAACTGTCTACGATAGAGACACGCTTTTAAACATTGGTTCCTCCGTCGCGCAACGCAAACCGGATTTTGAGTTCTTGAATGCCGGTGGATTGTTCACAGACACGGCATCAGAGCCCTTTGCCTGGGCCGTGCGACCGAGGAAACGCTGCCGAAAAAGAGGAAAAAGAGCTGGCGCCCTCGTCAGACTGAGACGCCGTGCTTTCCGACCTCCTCTCCCAACCATTTTGCTGGCTAACGTTAAGTCACTGGATAACAAACTCTGCAAACTGCGGGCGCGCATCTCATACCAACGAGAAACAAGGGACTGCTGTGTTATTTGCCTCACAGAAACCTGGATGTCTGCAATGACTCAGCCATCGAGCTCACGGGCTTCTCCGTGCATTGCTCGGATAGAACAAAAGAGCTCACAGGGAAAAGCAGAGGCGGGGGTGTTTCTATATCAACAACTCGTGGTGTGATGAAAGGAACATACACTCTATTAAATCCTTCTGCTCCCCTGATCTGGAATTTCATATGCTTCTGTGTCGACCATTCTGGCTACCGAGGGAATTTACAGCGATCATAATCACGGCTGTTTACATTCCTCCTCAAGCCAACACAGACCAGAAACTCAGGGAACTGTACGGGAATATAAGTAAGCAGGAAACCGCGAACCCAGATGTTCATTATTATGGGGAACACCTATGTGAGGATGCTGTTCATGGATTATAGTTCAGCATTTAACACCATAGTGCCTGCCACACTGGTTGCGAAGCTCCAGACTCTGGGACTGAACAGATCTCTGGGCAGCTGGATCCTGGACTTCCTGACAGGCAGAAGTCAGGTGGTCAGAATGGGCAACAACACCTCATCTCCCCTGGTCCTCAACACTGGTGCTCCGCAGGGTTGCGTCCTCAGCCAACTCCTGTACTCCCTGTACACACACGACTGTACAGCAACATATAGCTCCAACGTCATCATCAAATTTGCCGACGACACAACGGTGATAGACCTGATCACCGACAACGATGAGACGGCCTACAGAGAGGAGGGGAGTACCCTGACTAAATGGTGCCAGGAGAACCACCTCTCACTCAACATCGACAAGACCAAGGAGCTGGTGGTGGATTTCAGGAGACAGAGCAGAGAACACACACCCATCACCATCGACAAGACACCTGTGGAGCGGGTAAACAGCTTTAAGTTCCTCGGCGTTCATATCACCGAGGATCTCACATGGTCTGCTCACACAGATGCAGTGCTAAAGAAGGCACATCAGCGCCTCTTCTTCCTGAGAAGGCTGAGGAAGTTTGGAACGAGCCCCAGCATCCTCAGATCCTTCTACACCTGCACTGTGGAGAGCATCCTGACTGGCTGCATCACCGCCTGGTTTGGAAACAGCTCCGCTGTCAACTGCAAAGCTCTGCAAAGGTTCGTGCGAACTGCCCGCCACATTGTTGGAGGTGAGCTTCCCTCCCTCCAGGACATCTACACCAGGCGGTGTACAAGGAAAGCCCGGAGGATTATCAAAGACTCCAGCCACCCGTCCCGCAGACTGTTCTCTCTGCTGCCCTCAGGCTATCAGGCTAATGAACAGTCAGAAATAACTCACCCTACATCACACTCCCACTCACACAACATGCCATGCACTGCACTTTAACACAGTTCTACCGGACTACACGCACACACTGCACTAACACATCTGCTATCACTGGACACCATACAAAGCACATCCACGACATTGCATATGCATAATCTGTTGCACCTTTGCACAACTATCTGTTGCACAACCAATCTGCTGTACATTTATAATCTGTTGCACCTTCACATATGACTATGTATAGATGTGTACATAATGCAGACGTGTACATATGGTGTATAATGTGTATTGGTAACTAAGTATGTCTTTATAGTACACTGTGTGTACTGAGTATATGTACAGTGTGTATTTTGCACATTGTCTTCTGTACAGTCTGTAAATATATACTGTCCATATGTAAATTTTTTATTTTTTTTTTGCACTGTCTGGGCACTTGTCTGGGCACTTATCTGGGTGATGTGACAATAAAAAGTGATTTGATTTAACCAGTCTGCAAATTCTCTACTGACCTCTGACATCAACAAGGCATTTTCCTCCACACAACTGCTGCTCACTGGATATTTTCTATTTTTCGGACCATGCTCTGTAAACCCAGAGATGGTTGTGCATGAAAATCCCAGTAGATCAGCAGTTTTTGAAATACTCAGACCAGCCCGTCTGACACCAACAACCATTCCACGTTCAAAGTCACTTAAATCCCCTTTCTTCTCCATTCTAATGCTCGGTTTGAACTTCAGCAAGTCAAATCAAATTAAGTCACCTTTATTTATATAGCGCAATACAAATTGTATCAAAGCAACTGCACAATATCAAAATAGGAAAATAGTGTGTCAATAATGTAAAATGACGAGATTAAACACTCAATTTTCAGTTGAAGGCATTTCATTATTGAATTTCATTATTGAATTTAGTCAAGCAAGTTGTCTTCACCACATCTAGATGCCTAAATGCATTGAGTTGCTGCCATGTGATTGGTTGATTAGCAATTTGTGTTACCAAGCAATTGAACATGGGCCCGTTTCAGAAAGGAAAGTGGAAACTCTGAGTATGTAAACCCTGAAATGAGGGAAACTCTAGGTTTTCCATTTCAAAATGGGAGGGTTTGTCAAATCCTAGAAAGCAGGTTAAGTCAAGCCCATTTCTGAAAGAGAGGTAACTTATACTATGGTAATGTTTTAAATTATATATGAAAAATAAATTCTATATTTAGTCTTGTTTCCTGGGGGATATTCCATTTAAGTGCATTTTATATATGTTGCCAGTTAACAAAATAAATCAATTGACACAGAATCAGGTTTTAATTTTACTAATTTATTTTGGTATTTTAACTCAATATGTTGTTTAGATTTTCTTGGTTGTGATCTTAGGCGATTTTTAATCAATGGTTCAACAAATAACAGGTGATTAAATATCACTCAACTTACATCAAAAATAATACTCAGATTCACCACACGGGGTCACTATAACTGTGCTCAAACTCCAAAAGGAGGTTTCACAAGAATAATCAAAAGCAAATACAGAAAAACTCAAAGTGTCAATTCTTGCGACTATACAATTATTTATAATGTTAGGGCACACTTTTAGGGTGAAACAATACCCTTTAGGATCACACAAACACGGCAGTGGCACCCTACACATAAACACAGAACGACTGTCAGCATTTTCATTATACGAATTAAACAATGATACATGGAAATCAAATATAATGTAAAAATGCACGCCATCGTTATGCACTTAGACATCACGTTTAACACTTACCGAATTCTGTTTTACTGAGAATCCGTATCACTGGTCACGAGCAATGTCACACAATCTCCGTTCATCCCAATCCCTAACCATAAAATACACATTGTACATATACGGGATGAAACAAACCCATCGTATCACAGCAGATTAAATGAATATCATCATACGTACTCACATAAATAACGGATTTAACCTAGGATGATACACTAGTGTCTTCGTCTCTCATGCACTGCTTAAACGGTCTATCTCTGTATCGCACTCTTAGCGCGTCATCATTAGCAGCCGCTCTCTTAAAGGGGAAGTACACTCTTTTCGTGGCCAACACTCTAATACCACCTGGTTACATATAAAACAAGTAAAATTGCCCCCATAGGGTAAGAAAATTAATCTTAATGCAAATGGAAACAAGAATATGTTTAATGTCTTACCCCGTTGGATAATTTGCAAAATAAGAAAAATGCACTTTAAAACATCGGAGATGCAGAGTACATTATAAGTCCGCTGTATGCAGATTTTAAGGAAAGTGTGCATCCGTCTCATACCCCTTCTGATAATTTTTTCCTGGGCACAAATCCGTCAAAGAGGAGTATCACAGGACTGTTGGTCAGTGGAGTAAAAATCGGTTTAAATGAGGCTAATCTGATAAATGACATTCACTTGATAACTTCTTTCTTTAACATCTGGAAGTAACCCAATAATCCAAATTTCCTTCAGGATTTCCAGAGTGGTCGGATGCATTGATGACAAGCATATCTCCACCATCGCACCTTCTGAAAATGAAACTAATTACTGTATGTAATGGAAGGTGGGGTAGTACGAGCCGTAACCACCACAGCTGTTAAATAAACAAATTATTCACAGTTTTTTTGGTCATCTTTATTTACTAATACAAAAGCAAAAGTTATTATTTTTACTGTACTTTTGGATTTTAGAATTCTTCCAATACTTGACCATCTCCTCTTCATCTGTCAGTGGTACTGGTGTAGGTTCTTTCTCTGCCTTCTTACTGTCAGTAGTTAATTGTATTACTCCAATTATGAAATGTAACAGGTTGGATTAGATAATATTTAATTATGTGAAAAGAGTGTAAGACTATGTGTAAAAATCTGTAGCACATTGGAATAGACATTGAATGATATTTAATGTCAAATGTTTCTAAAGTCAATTAGTACACACCCATGAACCTTTCATGCTTAAAGCTTACCTTTCATGCTTAAAGCTTTTCCTTTTTTGTGGCCATGTGATACCATTAAAATGAATATTAGTTAAATCATTTACAGTTTTCACCTCTGATATTATTGTAAAAGTTATTAAGTTATTGAGAGTTATTAAGAATTAAAGTTACACATTGATGGAAGTACACACACTGACGTCTTTTTGGCAGGAGCTGTTGCCATGGTGAATCGTAATTTCGGCGCTCCACTGATCATGACTTTTTATAATCATGGGACACGCGCTTAACTCAGAGTCAACCTACTTAGAGTTGAGTAAACTAACACATTTTAGCTGTTCTGTAACCGAAAACTCAGAGTTTCCAAAAGTAAGTCAACTCTGAGTTCAAGTTTAAACAAGTTTAAGAGTTAGTTGAACCTCCTTATTGAAACGGGCTCCTGGTGTACCTAATAAAGTGGCTGATGGGTGTATACACACACACACACAAACACACACATATATGATCCTGGAGCACAAAACCTAAAGGCATAAGTCACTGGGGTATATTTGTTGCAATAGTCAAAATACACTGTATGGGTCAAAATTATCCATTTGCTTTTATGCAAAAAATTATTAGGATATTAAGTAAATTTGGTTGGCAGGGTCTTAATGCGATTTTAACTGTTGTGTGTTTTGTCTGTATGATTTGTTAAATAGAAACAGTGGCTGGTATGGGATAACAAGAGGAGCGACTGCCTAGAGATGCCAAGCGGGGACCCAGAGGCCAGTGACTACGAATAACTTGTATTTTTTTATAACTTTCTCTTTTTTTTTTCTCTCTCAAGTTTTCTTTATATGTTGTGCAGTAAGCGTGGCTTGTTGTAAAAATTAGTTTGGAAGGGGAACAGGAGGAACTTCTTGCTCTACGTGAGGAAGTACAAAGGCTGCGAGTATTTAATGCACAGGTTTATCAAAGATGGGGTGCCAGATCCACTGCTAGTAGTACTAGTGGACCACCTGAGATTTCTAATATTGCCTCATTAAGTCTCCCTAGTCAAGCAACACCTGAAAGGTTTGTTTATATTCATCGGGATATAAAGTTTCCTTATTTTTCTGGCTCTAAATCAAAAACTGATTTATCTGTTTATGATTTGATCGAGAATGTTGAGGCATGTCTTAGGGATAGGTGCATTACTAATAGAGAGAAGGCCCTCTTCCTTTATGATCATTTGAAAGGCGAAGCAAAAGCTGAAATCCGATTTCGCTCTTTGACAGATCGGGAAAACCTTGAGGTTGTTTTACAAATTTTAAAAGAATTGTATGGAATTTAAAAGAAATGAAAATCATTTTCCTTTGTTGGTCTCCAAAAACAGTTTTTTAAAAGAAAACAGATGGAAAGATGGAATGTCATTAAAATATTTTTCTCACTCACTATGGGCTTTAATTGGGGATATCCAGCGTTCTTATCCAAATAAGTTATTGGATCCAGATACCTTGGTTA
Organism: Oxygymnocypris stewartii; assembly: GCA_003573665.1. Lineage (NCBI taxonomy): Eukaryota > Metazoa > Chordata > Actinopteri > Cypriniformes > Cyprinidae > Oxygymnocypris > Oxygymnocypris stewartii. The sequence goes on along the minus strand of QVTF01000725.1, from coordinate 244,244 downwards.
GAGACCAATTTGTTGAACATGTGCGTGATGTAGCATTAAGCAGAGATTTAAAGAGTTGTGAGACAAAATCCGTTAATCTCTTTTTTAGCACTCCGACAGGAGGCTCTTAAATAGACTGAAGGGGGTGAGAGACCTGCTGGACAGGCTCGAGTAGGGCTTTATTTTAATGTAAAGGGGAGCTGCAATTCAATGGGGACTGGGAGAGGAGTTAGACTTGTCTGCTTTACAAGAGCAGTTTCATAAAGAGCAATTGCAAATTGATAGCATTCTACAAAGTTTAGCTCAAATACAATCTGTATTGGATAATTCTAACTCCCGTGTCCTTAACTCTAATTATCAGTTTACTGCAGAAGGTCTGCCTATTTTCCTGCGCTGCCATAAGCCTGGACATGTCCTTTGCCAGTGTCGTCAGGGGCCGAGACCCCAAGCCACTAACCCATCTGTTGACACAAATGCCACCCCTGCTGCTACTGGACACTCAGGTATGGGAGATAGGAGGAGAACAAGCTTTAATAATGCTATTAGTAGCATGCAGAACACACCATCTCTTATAGGTAAATGTCCAATTGTTGATGTGATGATGAGTGGGGTAGAAGTGAAATGTCTGTTAGATACAGGCTCTATGGTCACCACCATTACAGAGTCATTCTTTAAGGAGGCATTTAAACATTTGATGACCCCCTAGACTTAGATCATGCGGGTGGCTTGCCTTGAAGGCAGCTAATGGGTTAGATATCCCCTATGTAGGTTACTTGGAATTGGATGTCCAGGTGTTAGGCACAATAGGCAGAAACATTTCAGGCCGGGGGGTTTTAGTGGTAAAAAATCCCCTTGATGTTTCACGACAAGAGGCGGTACCAGGATTATTGGGAATATATGTAATTGGAGAAAGTTATAGAGAATTATTTGTACAACAAGGGGAAGACTTGTTTAGCTCATTAGATGCTGATCAGGCCAAAGCGGGTTGGGGAAGGCTTTGCGCCATTGCCATAGATTAGAGGTTTGACAAGTAACCAGCGATGATCTGTGTGCTTGAAAGGGCATGAGATTTTATACTAGCAGGGTCATTAAAATTTGTAAAAGTTACTTGCCCAAAGGTTCCCTACACCGCCCCAAAACATATGTTGTTAGAGCCAGGGGGCTCAGATCTTGCCCCAGGTTTGTTGCTGTCACAATCTTTAGTGACAGTGGTAAATGGTGTGACTTATGTACCTGTAGTTAATGTAGGAGTTAGAGGGGCTACAGTGCATGCAAAACAGGTTTTGGGCAAGTTACATCAGGTTGGGGGAATTGAAAGTCAGCAATTGAATTTTGTTGGGGAGGATGAAGAGGTTGCGCATGTGACTGTAGTGAATGTCCATACAGTTATGGGATCCCATGTGCCTATATCATAGACCATTTTAGCATTACAATGGGCAGGGCTAACATCTGCGGAGGGAAGACAAGTAAAAGAGTTATTGGAGGAGTACCACCTGGTTTTTGCTAAAAGTGAGGGTGACCTAGGGTGTACCGATCAGATTGAACATGAAATACCACTTACTGATAATATCCCAGTGCGTCAGAGATATAGTGGAATACCCCCTACACAGTGGCAGGCTGTGAAAAATCATATTAAGCAGCTTCTGGAGAGTAAGGATAACTAGAGAAAGCAGTAGTCCCCATGCGTCACCAACTGTTTTGGTACAGAAAAAAAATGGCGAGTTAAGAATGTGTGTGGACTATCAAAAATTGATTGCCAAGACATGGAAGGATGCTTACCCACTTCCCCGTATTGAATAGTCCTTAGATGCCCTGGCAGGTGCACAGTGGTTTTCTACCCTAGATCTGGCGAGTGGCTATATTCAGGTCCCGGTGGCTGAAATAGATCAAGCAAAGACTGCCTTTTGTACACCTTTTGGAATCTTTAAGTTTGAGAGAATGCCATTCGGGTTATATAATGCTCCGGGGACTTTCCAACAGCTCATGGAAAGAATTTTGGTTACCAGAGTTTGCAGTCTGTCCTTTTGTATCTTGATGACGTTATTGTCTTCTCTTCTTTTGTGAAACAGCATTTACAGAGATTGGAGGTGGTCCTTAGCCGACTGAAAAAGAAAGGACTAAAAGCAAAGCTAAGTAAATGCCATTTCTTTAAACATGAAGTGTAGTACCTGAGGCATCATGTGTCCAGAGAAGGGGTGGCGACTGATCCAGAAAAAAACATCTGCTGTGGCAAATTGGAGGCGGCCTCATGACATGACAGAGGTCAGGATTTTCCTGGGCTTCTGTAGTTACTATCATTATTTTGTGAAGGGTTTTGCCCAATTAGCTGCCCCCTCCATCAGCTGGTTGCAGATGTTCTTAAAACTGCAAAGAAAGGCAAGGCCAAACCAGGTGCTTTTTTGCCTAATATGTGGACTGATGAGTGTGAGCAAAGTTTCAGAGAATTTAAGAGGACTCTGTTCCCCTATTCTGGCCTTTGTCGACTTTACTAAACCATTTGTTTTGGAAGTTGATGCGAGTCATCAGGGCCTAGGGGCCATCCTGTCTCAAGAACATCAGGGCAAGTTAAAGCCAGTAGCCTATGCCAGTCGTTGCAGCGAAGGTCAGAGAGAAACATGGAGAATTATAGCTCTTTGAAATTGGAGCTCTTGGCACTTAAGTGGGCTTTATTAGAGAAGTTCAGAAAGTACTTGCTGGGAAGTAAATGCACTGTGTATACTGATAATAATCCTCTCAGCCATTTCTAGTTGATTCAATTAGGTGCCACTGAACAACGATAGGTAGCCCAATTGGTAGCTTTTGATTTTACCATGCAGTATCGCCCAGGTCGTGTCAATGGCAATGCTGACTCTCTTTTTCGCCAATACAGTGGCCAGGTCAATGAGGATCGCGGTGACGGATTTGACCTGCACGATGAATGCCCTTTAGATGTAACCCAAAATGCTGGAGCCGACGTGATGCTGCAACAGATTGGGGTGTTTCCCAGTCGTTCCAGAGCTGACTTGGTGGCAAGGTGCCGATTCCCTGTTGAAGTCATTTCTCTCATTCTGGAGGTTGGGGCAGCTACCAACTAAAGAACAACGGGTACAACTTTCAAGAGATCTTCAGTATTTGCTTCGTCAATGGGATCAGAAAATGGCCTGTTGTATAGACAGACAATGACGTCTCATGGTGAAGAGTGTTTCCAGTTGCTTTTGCCTTTTTGCCTCCATCAAGAAGTTCTGCATTACCTTCATGATGGGCACAGGCATCAGGGAACTTCCATCAGAAGGACTACTGATTTGATCAGGCAAAGGTGCTACTGGCCAGGAATGGGAGTTGAGATAGAGAAGTACTGCCAGCATTGTCAAAGTTGCATACTCTCAAAAGCCGTCCAGCCAGGAGTGAAGACATATTGCTATGTCATATTGCATATTGGTGTTCTCCTTGCTAGCAAGCCATTGGAGGTTCTCGCAATAGATTTCACTCTTTTGGAACCTGGTACAGATCGGCGAGAAAATGTGTTGGTCATGACTGATGTCTTTTGCAAGTATACACAGGCGGTGCCTACTAAAGATCAAAGTGTCATTACGTAGCCAAAACTCTGGTTGAGAGCTGGTTTTATCGTTTTGGTGTGCCTAAAAGGATACATTCTGATCAGGGGAGAAATTTTGAGAGTGCTCTTATTCGACAGCTCTGTAGCCTCTATGGGATTGAAAAATCTAGGATCACAAAATACCATCCTTAGGGAAATGGGCAGTGTGAGAGTTTAAATTGGACTCTTTATGACCTGCTTTGCTCCCTTCCCCTAGAAAAAAATGGGTGTGGCCTAAGTACATTTCTCAGCTGGTTTGGCCGTGTAATACAATGATTCATTGCTCCACTGGACATTCATCATATGCTTTAATGTTCAGTGTGTCTCCCCGACTTCCTGTTGACTCCCTTCTGGGGATGGATGTCTCAGAGGCTGACCAGGAGGTAATTAACTCCTGGGAAGAGTGGGTTCAGCACCACCAGGAGTGGCTTCAGGTGGCACATAATTTAGCATGAAAAAATCTTGAAAAGGCAGCAGAATATCAACAACAGCATCATAACAACCAGGTACACGATCTTGAATTGAGCAATTTATTTATTTAAAAGATCATCGCCTTTAAGGTCGTCATAAGATCCAAGATGTGTGGTCACCAGTGCTGTATAAAGTAGTCAATGTGCCAGACAAACCTGGTTGTCTGTACACCGTTACATCAGTTGATGGCACTAGCAATGCACGCCTGAGATGAGGGCAGCTCGTCTTGAAGATCAGCCTTGTGAACCAGGAATACCCCAGCCCTGTCTGCAAACTGGTGCCCAAGGCGGCGAACTTGATAGTGAAGAAGAGGATTGTTTGGTGTGGCCTACTAAATAAAAGTATATTCTGTCTGTCAATAACTTTCCAGAAGGGGCATATCATGTGTTAATTCCTGGTAAAGGAAAAAGTGTCCAGGAGGCAGACTCCGATGCTCAGGGAGATTTCATTCCAGTTAGTGGTGGATTGGAGCAGGAGATGTCGCAACATCATGCCCCTCAAGTCAGTTGTCGGCAGGAGATGCCCCAACCGTTGACCCTTCGACATACTTAAAGGCCAAAAGCTGGTCAACATTCAAATCCGCATAATCTGATAGGTGGCTAGTCATATGATCAAGACAGCATAAATGGTTGTTGCAACAACAGATGGTGTTTCCTGCAGTTCTGTCGTGTTTTTGATGTTGTGCTCGACGTGCAGCCTCTGTACCCTTTCACATAGGTATGTTATTAGCTGTGTGGTTTTGTTTGCATTGAATGACTGCACCTTGACGAGGAAATTCCATCTTTAGGGGATCTTTACTTCTTTTGGGCTGATTATTTAAGAGGTATTTAGTCTCTGAAGTGGGGCAGACATTTTTTTTTGCTGCGGTACCTACAATAGGCTGACGGCTGTGTGGTAATGCTGAATAATGGTAAATGCATCATACACTTTATTGAGGCCGATTGCTTATGAGTTTGATGTAATTAATACATGAGAATTTATTTGATGTGGTTAATATCTGTGCTCCTGTGTTTTATATATCCTTTGATCGATCATGTTTGGGGATTGAGAGCTGAGATTGGGTAACTGTGCTGCAGTTGTGCATTCGATAAAGTATGTGTTGTTTGTTTGTTTTATATTGCGGGCTGTCTTGATGTGTATTAACGTGCATGTTTTCTTTGGTAAAGGAGCAGACCAGCCACTGTTTCTGCTATATTTAAGCTTTATATTGTGGTTTATTGTTTTTCCTTTTATTTTATATTAATGATTAATGTGATTATATTAAATATTGTGTGTGTCATTTGCTTTTTTGTTCCTGTGGTACTGCTCTCCTCTTTTGTGTTACAGTGCTCAGTGACTTTGTACAGGGCCGGGCCTGCATCGACACTAAACCTCCTTCGGTGTAGGTGATTTGGGTGGAGTTATGCTGTGGGTTTTCTCTTGTTTTTCTTCTTCTGTTTCTTACAGGTGGCAGGAGGTCCATAAGAGCAGGCCCGAACCTCTTGCAGTCTTGAGGAGAGCTAGGTCCTACTTTTGTGGATTTTATTATTGATACGTTTTAACATTTGATGATCTGTGTTGGACAATAAAATTGTAATTTCTTACAAACTACATTAATGCCTAGAATCAAGTATTGTGATTTGTGGAGGGCTCCTCCTGACTTAAATAAGGAGGTGGCGTAGTTAGCTTATATTCCCTACACTATATAAAGATCATGTTCCATGAAGATATTTTGTAAATGTCCTACTGTAAATATTTTAAAACTTATTTTTTGATTAGTAAAATGCTTAGCTTAGAATTTAATTTGGACAAAGCTGATTTTCTCAATATTTAGATTTTTTTGCACCCTCAGATTCCAAATTTTCAAATGGTTGAATCTCAGCCAAATATTGTCATATCCGAACGTACACCAATGGAAAGATTGTTTATTCAGCTTGCAGATGATGGTCCAGGGTCACACACACACACACACACACACACACACACACACACACACACACATAAAACCAGAGGGCTGTTTCATAAAAGTCGCTAAGAAAAGCGGGGATTAAAGTCCAAAACCTGACTTGAAATAACCTATCAAATAAATCGGGACTAAAGGGGTTTCATAAAGGACAATTCAAGTTAACGCAATCTCACTAATTCGAACCAGGTTCAATGAGTCAGGATAATGTGACCACAGTTGCCAACTCTAGCGAGACAAATAAGCAACCACAGCTTCAAAAAAAATCATCAATATTATTTATTATCAATTATTTGTTACCAATAAATGAGCCTGCAACATATTAAACTGAAACCACTCTTTTATCTGAAAAGCAAAAACAGAAGCTATTTTACAAAAATTAGATCCCTGCAACAAAAGTGGGAACAAAACTCATCTCCAATCACGTGAGCAGAATATGATTGGAGAGATGGAAAAGGAGAAAAGCACAAGAGCTTCAAATGGGAGCAGTAACATAGCCATATATTCATAGATTACAAATATATAGGGGTCATTCTATGGAAATGTCATTTTTTCTGTCCCTAGCCTTAACAGAAATATTACACTTGAAAAAAACTTGTTTACATTTTTTTATATATAGATTTTAAAATTAAACAATGTGTTATTTGAACAATTGCACCTTCTTGATCTTGAGCCATTAATGTGTTAGTATTTGTTTTTAATTAATTATAAAGAATTCCAAGCATCACAAAACTGCTCGTCCCCACAGCCATGTACAGACGGAAAGATCAAAATCAGGTTTTTCTACCATGTAAAATAAATAGACCACGAAAGAGCATTTGATTTACTATTTATATACAAGTTTTAAACTTGTATATAAAGTTTAAAGTTTTAACTAAATAAATTATAAAATGAGAAGCCTCACAATTGAACCATTAAACCATTTTTTAAAGAAAAGTGATGGGTCAGAAGTATACATTTTGATATTATTTAATACGGGTCTATGTGGGTGGATTTTCACATTGTCTGAACAAAAACAGACTGGATTATTGAAAATGCACATTCATTCTCTGTCAGTAGGAGGTGCTTTTGGAATCTCTGGGCACCATTGTGCAGCAGCAAGCATCACGACAAAAAAGGAACCTCAAGGTTGATTCCTAGGTAAATGTGTACAAATGTATTCCTATATTTGCCTGGGCCCCCCAATTCACTAAATCCGTTCCTGCTTCAGATGCATAATATTTTAATTTGCTACAAGCAGGAAACACAAGAAGCACGTTCAACTCGGACATGCAGACAATTGTCGTGGTAATAAACACGTAAACAGCAACCATTTGCGTATCCGCGCTCAATGCGCATCTTGTATATGAAAAGCATTTTATGGGGCCCTTGACTTTGGGGGCCCAAGGCAGTCCTAATGGCTAAGTCCTTTGCCTAATGGCTAAGTCCGCCCCTGATTAGGATATGACTACTTGTTTTTTGTTACAGCCCGTGATCATTAAGACATGCATTACAAAAACATTGTAAAAATTAGGTTAAAAGAAAGTCATCCCACTCCTTTACATCTACTTCTATCATTGCTTGGATTACAGCGTCATGCGCCTTCTTTCTGAATGTGATTTTTCTCCAATGAGGGCGCGGAACATTGGGTAAATTATGCCACGGCACTTATATTATTGCACTGGTTGGCTACTGACTGCAAGCAGACAGAGTGCCAATCAATGCATTGGAGAATACGGCTAACATAAATAAAGAAACGAAGTTGCATGTCAGATTTCCCTAACAAGCAACCATATTTTTTAAATAAGCCCCAAAAAACGCAACTCGCGACCAGGGATTTTTTACCGCAACTTTACAAAAAAAGAAGCCCAAAGTCACGTTTAATAAGCGGACTTAGCAACTGTGGTGAATGTGACGTGCACGCTTATTCTTGTGCAGCCCCTAATGTCGATCATGGATCAAATCGATTCAGCACGGCCAACAGCGAATATTTGTGCTGTTTAACGCATTCAAGACATTGTGTTTTCCTCAGTGCATAACTGACAAGTCACATGTATATTTTTGGTCTGTAAATGTTAGACAGTCATGCAAAATTATATTTTTTTCTGTCAGGAGTGGGCGAGGCTTACGCGAGCGAACGAACGCTGCGGCGTGCATGCGCACTAAACAGACGGAGCAGAATAGAATAATAGCACAATCATTCTGAATAATATATCCATTCTGATAACATTTTTGTTGTTGGACATTAAAAGTGACACGTAGAATTCTAATACATAAGTGTATTTCTTTATGATAGCAGTAACCGTGAATCAAATGTAAGCTTAATAGAGCCCTATCTCAAATGAGTTAAATGTGTTTCTCTTATCAGAGAATGTAGTCTGATTAATTTTTTTATTTTCATTTTTAATTCAGTGATTTTAACTTTTGGTTTCGTGTTTTTAATGCTTTAATACTCTAAAGAGCAAATGTATATTTTTTATATATATTTTTGTATTATTCGTCACACACACAATTATACAGAATATAATCAGAAGTGAAATGTTCTAATAACCATAAGAGGTACAGCTGTCATAAAACCAGAGAGAAAGGCTGCATGGCTAGAAACTGCTGATCAACTGAATGTACAAGCAGCAACTATGTTAAAATCTTTTCATATATCTTAAAAAAGACCATTAGCCAACATTTTGGGCACAATACATTAAATGCAGTTGGTTGTAGCATATTTGTATTCATTTGAGTATGTAATGTGTATTTTCTGTATACTTTTAATTTTGGACTAATAATAAAGTCAACTAATTGTATGTGAGATAGTCAGCCTGCTTTCATGCAACTGAGTCAGGGCTAAATTCAACCAGGATAACTGGAAAATCCCAGCTTAATCTCTTATCTTGCTTTTCTGCAATACCCCTCAGGAGACATATATTATTGGGAAGGTAGTTGTTATATGATGTTGTTGTTATGATGTTTTGACAAGTGATGTGTTAGTTATTAGACTGTCCAATTCCAGTTTAAAAATATAATAAAAATCCCTCCTGTAGCAGTGTTTATCGGTATGATATTGGTTAAATCTGCCAAAAACACAGGTCTGTATAGGCTACAATTGTTTATGTTTATATGTTTACTTTTTGTACACATTTATATATTTCCATCTGAATAGGTGAGAAAAAGAACAATAAATTACTATGTACATGTTGCAAACCATTTCTTTATTAGTAACTGTTAAAAACTGTACAAAGAAGTGATAAGGAATCAAATGTGACAGTATTAGTAGCTAAATGTGTTTCATTTAAAAAGAGTTCTAATACTGAAAAAATGTTCATTAAATATTTAGTGTTAATTAAATAAATAAAATGATATAGGGGCCTTCTACAATGCAGGCTACAGTAACTTTTACTTCGGAGAGGAAGTAGAGAAGGTCTGAAATGGGGACTATTCTGTTCTAGATCCACCTCACACACGTGCAGTGAAGCATATCTATAAGATACATAGTAGAGGAGGGTCTACCACAGTCAGCACAAACTGGGTGTATACAGCTCTGCATTGTCTAGACTGGCAGCATTTTAAATTCATACAAAGCCTGTGTCATATGTACTACATAATCATACATATGGAGACACCATATTTGTACACTGCCAAATCACAGATATTTCACCAGGGCCTCCACATCTTTAGAACTGAGAGGTGTGGGCTCTCCACATCATGTGGCATTCTCATGGGAGTAGAACACTGATTCTGAGACTGTGCAGCCATCTCATACAAGACAGGAGAAGGAAGGCAGGTTTTTGGACTCTCCAACTCATCAGCATGGAAACCAATGTAGTCGCTATGGCTAGAAGGAATACTTGTCTGGGAGTTCTTGGGTAGCTGAGGGCAGTCCTTAGCTGATCGAGGTAGAGATTTGAGTAAGTGGTTGAGCAGACGGGACCCCGAGGTTTTGTCCATCCAGTCACAGGAAAGTAGAAGGTTGTGAACTTCCTGCATGCATTTGATATACCCAGTACTGTACCTCTGTTGGGCCTCTGCATCCAGAATGGGGTCTGAGCAGAGACAAAATGATCACAGAAATATATATATATATATATATATATATATATCGTAATTGTTAATAATTAAACATCAGCAATGAAATGAGCGAATCAGTGACATTTTTGGTGCTCTGTTTTGGTGATATTACTGAACAGTCGAGACATAACATATGGCATCCTTTCCAGAAAAGGCCAAAGTTCCGATTTGAATTGGGACATTTCACTTTATAACAATGTAATAAAACAAAACATGGATACTAAAAAACTGCTAAATAACAATGGCCATTGCAAAGTTCGTATATAGCCCACTTTGAAAAATGTTATTTATTTACCAGAAACTCCATTGCTCTGGATATTCTGCAAATGTTTCACCGTCATCTCAAGAATATCAGCCTTCTCTAACTTAGACAGCTATTTTATTATTTTAAAACAGAAAAGAAAAAGAAGATCATGATGAGTCTAGTGGTACTAGTATAAGATTAACTGGTTTAAATACTGTGACAAAAATGTGTTGTGCATGCAAGAATTTAATGATACATCAAGCCTAAAAGCTCCAACTACTGTCTCTCTCAGTTGATCTAGACAGTGATTTATTCTTTCCCTTCTCTTTCTCTCAATGAGGGGTTTCCGCAGCTGAAAAGACCAAAAGTCAGAAAACAAAAGTCTATGCTTTTCATAACATGCCTAAGAATATTTTATAGTGATATTATATTATAGAATACCTTCCTCTCCTCTTTGGTGCTGATGTGCCTTTGGCCTGCATTTTGCTGGAGGTTGGTAGCAGTCATCTCCAGTGACTTCTGAGCAGTACAGACTGCGTTTCACTAACTCCTGAGTGCTGGGTGTTTCTAAGGCCCTCCGCGCTGTGGACGCCCTATATTTATAGGAGGGACATTAGCATCTCAATGCACAAGCTCTTTGCCTGAGATATTTTCCCACACGCTCGCTCCTATCACTCACAAATGACAGGTCTATTCAATACATGAGCCCCCAAACACACACACACACGCACGCACGCACTCACGCACGCACGCACACACACACACACACACACACACACAGGCCTACTCAAAGCAAGCAACAGATGTCCAGCCTAGAGGCGTTCTGCACACAGAAACTACACGTTTTGTGTATCACGTGAAAACCCAAGATGGTTTTCCAAGGTGGCTCAACATTCCCAGGATCTCATTAGAGTGTTCTGTTACAGTCAACCACCTGAGCCCAAATGCTTATTCACGCCCTGGCCTTAATGGACCTAAGCGAAACCAAATCCAATCCCAAAGGTATACAGAGCCAGACCTCTGAAACAAACAATAGAGAAATTCGGATTTGCCAAAAAAATAAAGCATAAAACTACTACTTAACAAACTGTGTAAAATTACAAAATATAAAACATAAGACAACATTAATGCATGCATTAATATATGGTTAAAGAAGTCTTAAGAAGCTTTTAGAAAAGAGTAGTAGCTAGGCTAACTAGGCCATAAGTTGCATCACTTCGCCCTCCAGCAGTGAATGTAAGCAGATGTCAGAGTTCTCTCGGCCACGGGCAGATGTCTGTGAATTAATCTCTGATCTGTTTGACTAGAGCCACGCGACTGCCAGCAGGGCATACAGACGTGGGGAACTCTACCGGACAAAACCACTCATTGATCCAAGGCTAATGAGAGTGACCCGGTGCAGGGTGCAGGGGGAAGCGAATTGGGAAGTGCCCAGAGTAGTGCTATAGGCAGGTGCACTCTGTTTTCTCTCCACAGTAAGAGTACATTGACAGAGGCAGGTTAACACAGCCGAACGTTTGCCTTTGCTATTTTTTTTGTTACAAGCATATCCACATTGGATAAGCAAAGCAAACATTTGAACTCTCACCCACATTTAGAGAGAGAGCTAAACATAATTTTGTACAATTATGTTGCATTTTGTAGATGCAGCTTGTACCGTTTTATTTTAAATGACAACATTTTCATTAATTTCAACAAATTTACCGTAAAAATAGTTTTTGGCTGCATTGGCTTCTTGGCTTTTTATTTTTCAACTCGGGGCTTATGCACCATAACGCAGCGCACCTTTCAACTCATGTCGGATAGATCGTATTTACGATTTGAACGCACATGAACACCACCACAAAGTTGTTATTATGAGTAGGAAACTCGAACTTTTCTTTAAGCTCTGGCATGTCTGTGAAAGCAAAGCCAGATAGGTAGATAAGCAGAGAGTTCTTTAATTAAGGTAAACTGATGTTTTGTTGGTTATGTGTGATATATTTGTCAAAATGTGTGAGATATTTTCAATGATCAAAATTTTGAATTGTCATTGGAATAAAATATTTAGTGCACTTACATGGTCAACTCTAGTTATGGAATAGCTTTCATATCCTGTCACAGCATTGTGTTTAAGTGGTTTAACAAAATTAAACAGGAAAAAATTCCAAGGCTGGTTAGCATGAATGCAATGAAAGGCTGCAATTAAATTTTGTCTGGACATTTTAAGGTCATGCCACCATGACGAAGTGCTCAAGTATATCAAGGTGTGAAAATAATAGATGAGACTAAATGTTTGGTCCCTTCTACAGGTTTTCAGAATGCATGTGATTCAGGATATATTGCTTTTGTAGAGAGGTTAGAAGTGAATGAAGGTGCACTATCTGGAGGCTTTATTGTGTCTTTAGGTCTGGTTAAGGGGGAGGTTTGGATTCCATTAGGCCTATATACAGAAGAGGCTGTGATGTTTAGACAGGAGGCAGCATCTTTTCAACATAATTTAAAATTTGAATCTCGCTTTTGGGGGAGTCAGCAAATAGCTCAAGTTAAAGCATTATTTAATGTTTGCTTTCAGTAATAATGATCTAGGCTGCACTGCAGTTATACAGCTTGAGATAACAGTCACTGATGATTTACCGGTTTGTCAGCAATATTATCTTTCCCCAAGCAAATATGAAGAGGTGAAGAGTCATAATATAGTTATGGGAAGTTGTAGCCCTTATTCCTCACCACTAGTTATTGTTAAAAAATGGCAACATGCCCATGGATCTCATTAGTGGTTATAATCAAGTAGAGGTTGCTGAGAATTTTAGTATTGTGCTTTTTGTAGTCCATGTTGGCGCTATTATTTTATTTGTATGCCATTTGGACTGTACAATGGTTCAGGGACATTTCAGCATCTATTGGAAAATATTCTAGGTGATCAGCATTTTCAGCACTGCTTTTATATCTAGATGGTGTGGTTGTGTTTTCATCATCTTTTGAAAATCTTAGTTGTCTTAGGTTAGCGTTTTCCTGTTTCCAGCAGTGTGATCTAAAAGTAAAATGTAGTGCAGTATTTCTCAACTCTGGTCCTGCATGGGTTTTGGCTAGAAGGGATACAGTTATTGCCGGAAATTAACAATAAATTAAATGTTCTACCTATTAGATTGTGTTTTATTAACATCTACACCTACCCCAACCCTAAAACCTACCCCTTACAATAATGCAAAAAACAGTATTATTGTTGTACAGTGTGACAAAAATTATGCTATTGATGTGCACATACTCAGTAGCCGCAGCTGTATCCCTTTTAGTTGCCTTAACTTTGGTCCTGGGGACCCACAACTCCGCACGTTTTGTATGTTTTCTTATTTAACTCAGCTGATTCATATCATCAGCTCATTAGGAGAGCACTTCGTGAAATGAACTGGGCTGTTTCCCAAAAGCACCGTAAGCCTAAATTGGTCGTATCTCCATTGGTTTCACTTAAGCGCTTATGATGCTTTTTGGAAAGGCAGCCCTGAATGTGTCAGATAAGAAAAAGAGACACATACAAAATGTGCAGAGAGAGTTAGGTTCCTAGGACAGAGTTGAGAATCACTGGTGTAGCACATTCTGAACATATTTGATGTCCAATTAAGCATTATTACAGTTAGTAAGCTAATTGTCTTAAATAGTATATTAAAGTCACATAAGTGCACTCAATGAACTCCCCCCCCCCCCCCCCCAAAAAAAAAAGAAAATACAGTTACACAAAAACACAAGTGAGAGGAAGTTGAAATTCAAGAGGAATACATAAGTATATGTCCAATAAGTATATCCAGTGTGTAGCCTTTGGTCTGCAAGAAGTCATTCGTCACTGTGTAGCAAGTGAACTACAACACATTACTGCTTTGGGGTTTCCTAAACATCTTGTATAAGCATTTTCACCCCCAGAAAATCAGCTTAAAAGCCCAGAACACACAATACAGTTATATGGGACAATCTCAGCTTCTAGCATTTACAGTAGTGCACATACAAGAATGGAAAAAGTATAAAATAATTATCTTTATAAACGAGATGTGTATATAATGTGCTAAAAATTGTGTGAAACGTGAAACATCTAATCTGACACAATAAACAAATACAATTATTAAAATAAAATAAAATACAATTTCTTTGACCTGATTACCCAAGAGCTTTCACAAAAATAATACTTTTTTTGGAGCATGAAAATTGCAAAAATAATAATTAAATAACAATTATAGTCATAAAATAATAATAAAAATAAAATTAATTAAAACTTAATTTTAGCAAGACAGTTTTGAAATAAGTGTTTGAAACTAAATTATCATGCATAATTGGATTCTGACTCAAAAGATTACAGTTATTGACCTCACTTCACCATGACTCTAAAATATTCCCAGCCAAAGAACACAGTTTACAACATGGGTTGTTTGTTTCAGGCAGTTAAAACACATGAAACAAAACAGCAGTTTGCTTTAAAATTCCTTAATAACAAGCTTATTTGCCCAAGTTTGCCACAAGGTAAACAAATTTCAACAATTTAGTTGTACATGTAACAAATCAGTACAAAAAAAATTTTCTGTAAAATTATATATATATATATATATATATATAATCTGTGATCCTTTTTCAGGATTCTTTGATGAATAAAAAGTTACAAAGAACATTTTCACAGAATACTGTATGTCTTTACTATCACTTTTTATCAACTTAACACATAGAAAGAAAGAAAGAAAGAAAAAAAATACCTATCCTAAGCTTTTGAACGGTAGTACATTGTTACATTTATGCATTTAGCAGACGCTTTTATCCAAAGCGACTTACAGTGCAATCAGGTTATACATTTTTTGTGCCAGTACATGTGTTCCCTGGGAATCGAACCCACAACCTTTGCGCTGCTAACGCAATGCTCTAACCACTGAGCCACAGGAATACTTGTTACAGTAAATCTTGTTACAAAAGATTTATATTTTATATTCTATTTATACAGACAAGTCTTAATAATTAAGACTGCATAAACAAAGCATGGCAAGACTTGATCAGCAAAGAACAAAAGTGGGTGAAAACTGAAAGTGAACTATAGGGATGCATCGAACACTAAAAAGGATTGTGTCCAACCAACACCGAACTACTGCTGCAAAAGGACAGCAAACCTCAATATTGACCTTAAAGACAAACAACCACAGAGAACAATGCCAACATCCACGAAAGAGCTGTAATCGTTAAGTTAAGAACTGTAATGTGTTATTATTACAAATCCTGGACAGGTGGACACCAAGAACATCTACCCTTACCAATAACCTGAATGTATTATTTTCAAACCACTGTGGGCAGTTTTAGAGAATAGTGTGAGAAGCAGATTCCCTCCTTCAACATCTCTTAAGCAACTATGCTCTGATAGTTGTATAAATCTATTCTAAGAATGTTGAAAACTGTATCAAAGGAAAATTGTGGTCAAACACCTTCAAAAGAAATATCACCCATTTCCCAGATGTTTCAGATTTTGTCCAACCCGTACTGTGTGTGTGATACATTATAGAAAAAAATGACGCATATGACTTTAATCAGAATGAGTGTATTTGTATATGTACCACCTTTCCAGTTGTGATGGTCTCTGGGATCAGACTGTGATGACTGACGTGCGTGTAGTCCAGTTGCTATGGAAATGGAGGGCACAGAGCGGGCAGGACGCAGAGGGGCAGGATCTCGACGGGAACGGTATTGTAGGACTTTAATCATCGCGTCTTTCTCCAGCAACTGAGCATGCAAGTCTTTCATCCTGTGACATGCAGAGCAATTCTTTAATTGCTTTATATATATATATATATATATATATATATAAGACACAGTTATCAAGAACAACATAACCTTTTTAAACCTCTGTCCATCGAGTTCGCTTTTTTATGTAATTTTGTAATTTATTGATAAAATAATATCTATACATTTTTTTTATTTATTTTTTATTTATAGACAAAAAATATAAACTTATTTTTTTAAGGTGAAGAAAGTAGAATTGTTGAAGCAATTCTAAAATATTACTATTTGGCTTACTTGAAAAATTACTTTTATCATATACCCCTGGGGTCATGACATAAATCTCATCTTTGATGACATATTAAAAGACTTTTAATTCTTAAAAAGACTTTTATACATTGCCACCATCCTTCAAACCACTAGGTTTTACTCATTTGTCAGCAAGATACTTTTGTAAGGAAGTGAAAATCGTTTGAAATCTAAATACATTTTTAAAATCATATATTCTTTTAAATATTTTACTAAGTATAATGTTTTGCCAAAAAGGGAGATAATTGTCATTGTTCCCATTATTGCAATGGTTTTAGAATTATTCTGTATTGTTCAATTTGTTTTAATAATATTCCTGAGTAAATGATAGCAGATGCTTGAATAATGACTTGAATATTGGTTTCTCCATCAATTTTCAATAAAAACAGAGATATTTTTTTGCAATCACATACTATGTGAGTAGTGAAAATCACTTCTCAAGGAGTGACTTTATCCCGTTGTACCCTATATGTGGAAAATTATTATTTACAACCCTCTGTCTGAAGTAATCTGTTTATATGGGGTGGCTCCTTTAACGAATGTCAGAAAACGTACTCGGTTACAATCGTAACCTCGGTTTCCTGAGATATGGGAACGCAAATAATGAAGTTTCGATACTGTATGGGTAGCAGTCCAATCACATAGCCGTGCTATGATGCGGAACGACTCGAAACCAAGACTCACGTGGGATTAGACCCAGGGGAGACCATAGAATACACCAAGCACAGGGTGAGCCCATCCGTTTTCACAATGACGGTGTTTGATTCCTTGAATTAACCGTTTAAATGATTGTTCAATCGCAATGATTCACTTATCAGTGACTTGCTGACACCTACTGGTGGTTTTAATTTAACATTTAAAGTAACTTTTTTATATGTATAATTTCAAACGAGTATTCAATATTTGTGACCCTGGAGCACAAAAGCAGTCTTAAGTCGCTGGAGTATATTTGTCACAATAGCCAACAATACATTGTATGGGTCAAAATTATACATTTTTCTTTTATGCCAAAAATCATTAGGATATTAAGTAAAGATCATGTTCCATGAAGATATTTAGTACATTTCCTACTGTAAATATATAAAAACTAAATTTTTGGTAAGTTATATGCATTGCTAAGAACTTCATTTGGACAACTTTTTAAAGGAGATCTTCTCAATATTTGAGAATATATTTCAATATTTTTTTGCACCCTCAGATTCCAGATTTTCAAATAGTTGTATTTTGGCCAAACATTGTCCTATCATAACAAACCATACATCTATTGAAATATTATTTATTCAGCTTTCAGATAATGTATAAATCTCAATTTAGGAAAATTTACCCTTATGACTGATTTTGTGGTCCAGGGTCATATTTTATGTCTTTTTTATATCTAAACATTATTTCTGCATTTGTAACTGCAGGCTAAATGCATTCAATGTAAGTGTAAATACATATATGCCACTTCAGATGAAGCTTCTGTTTCCTCTGCATTGCAAAGATGAATTTTGTTGATGCTGATTTAATTGGCCTGGTAACAGCCCAAATGTGTTATTATTCTAAATAACTGGTTCCTTTAATTGAAAACACCTAGTTTGAGATTTATAGGCCTATCCCAGGGGTGTCAAACTCAGTTCCTGGAGGGCCACAGCCCTGCAGAGTTTAGTTCCAATCCTGCTCCAACACACTTACCATGTAGTTTTCAAATAAGCCTAAATGATTAGTTTAGCTGGATCAGATGTTTAATTAGGGTTATAAACAGGGCAGGGCTGTGGCCCTCCAGGAACTGAATTTGACACCCTTGGTCTATCCCTTTTTTCAGTCCCTCCCACTTAATGTAACTAAGTAATTTTTTACTCAGAGTAAATTTTAAATGAGCTACTTTTTACTTTTACTTGAGTAGAATATTTCCGTACTCTTTCCACCTCTGGTGCACAGAGTATCGGGTGATTCACACAGATGATTTTATTTTAAAAATAAAAATGATCTTGATTTTTCTGCGCAGATACCCGCGATCCTGAAGGACGACGAGAGCGTTGCAGCTGTTGTGATTTTCGCGGGGGTTAACAACACCAAGCTGCGGCAGACGGAGACACTGAAGAGGGACTTCAGGAGCCTGATCGAGATGGTAGCCTACTCAGCACATCACCTGCGATGACGATCATCATGTCAGGACAGCTTCCCACGTATCGACGAGGACACAAAAGGTTCAGTAGACTGTTTGGTTTAAACGAAGGGTTGTTATCATGGTGTAAAGATCAGAAACTGCTCTTTGTTAATAATTGGAATCCTTGTGAACTGGCAAATTACAGGCCCATTTCAAAACTTCCATTTCTGTCAAAAATTTTTAGAAAAAGTTGTCTGATCAATTGTGGAATGATATCTATGAAGAATTTCAGTCAGGTTTTAGGCCCGCTATAGATTCTGCTTGATATCAGCAGGTGTTCATCATTAATGCTCAACCATCACATATTATCTCCTTAACTCCAGCGCTGCTTCAATGCTACTTTCACACTCTGTAGTGTGGAAACACATGGATACTGAGCAGTGTGGGGACTTTGCTGTGAATTATTACATAAATCGTACCTGTTTCATTCACGTATGACTGATGCATAAGAATCATATTACGTTTATTGATTTGCTTATGTTAAAACTATGTAATCTAAATGGATGGAAAATTGTTATGCAATTGAATTACATAAAAGGTAAATTTAGACCGAATAATTTTTTTGAGTGTAGGTAGCCCTGACCCAAACTCATACCATTGGCATACAAAGACAGATATTGACATGTCAGACCTCACAAACAGGATAATGCATTGAAATTACCACAGATTATCATATTCTTCATCTGTCTAGGCTATTTGAAAGGGTGGCTAGATAAGTTATGTCAGGAAACTATAAATGGTGCATAGCTTATATATCCTTATCACAATTTGCTTGTAATAATATAATTATCTACATGGCACAGCTGATTTTTAGCATTAACTTACAATGAGCTTGCTGCTTAACATTCAAATACTTGGTCAGTGTTTTCAGTAGAAGTTACAGCGCGCTTTCAGAAATCATCTGAAATCAACATCAAAGAGATAACTGAATGCTCTGTCATTCCATATCACTGCGCATATTGCATGGTCTGCTTATTATTTCCTAAATGAGTAAATCATATTTGTTTAACTAAGCTTGATGTTTAACAGTCTTGCATTTGCTTTACAACTGCTTAATCAAGCTCTTGTTTTGTCCAGATTGGACTATTGCAATGCTCTCTTGGCAGGTCTTACAGCCTGTTCTATCAAACCTTTACAATTAATCCAGAACGCGGCAGCAAGATACATTTTTAATGAGCCAAAAATAATGCATGTCCCACCTCTTTTTATCAATTTGCACTGGTTAACAATAGCTGCTTGCATAAAATTCAAGGCATTGATGTTTGCCTACAAAACCACCACTGGCTCTGCACCCCTTAACCTAAATTCTACCCAAAGAAAAACTCAACTTTCAAAAAACGCAAAGTGATTTGCAAATACAAAACTCTATTTGATAGAAATGTTTTAACTAATTGGTCATGTTAACAACTTTACATCACTTATTGTGAATTTCGCTGATATTATAGGGTTGCTTTGTGAAAACATCTAAATGGTTAATTATAGATATAGTAACATTCACCTGTTCCCCACTCATGTTGGTCTGATGTATTCCCTGCAAATGTAAACAGGCATCTTGAGAGACTAGCTTAAATATCTGCTGTTTTTGGAAAAGGAAGTTGCTCAATTGTATTTGTGAGCAATATTGTATTTGTGTACAGCAATACACAAAGCACTATATAAATGCTTAATTCATTCATTCATACCTCTGCATTTTCTCTCAAATAGAATTTTGTATTTGCAAATCACTTTGCATTTGTTTGAAAGTCAAGTTTTTCTTTGCAAAGCAGATTGTATTTATTTGCAAAACGCTGGATTTGTTTGATGAATATTGTCACAAAATTCACTCCATAAACATTGCTTTATTGTGCCATCCCAAAGAGGCTCAAAATCACTTTTACAGACTTTTAAATTAAATGTTCCCTCCTGGTGGAATGACCTGCCCAACTCAATCCAAGCAGCCAAGTCCTTAGCCATCTTCAAGAATCGGCTAAAAACACATCTCTTCCATCTTTATTTGACCCTCTAACTCTAGCACTTTCTATTCTAATAATAACCTTTAAAAAAGCTTGACCCTTTTAGACTTGCACTCTATTCGTTTACTGCTTTTTTTCTTTAAAAATAAAAAACAAGCTTTTCTAATCTTTTTGTATTTTATGTTTTCTTTTTATTTATTATACAATTAACAAAAGCAAAAAAGGCCTCTAACACTAGATTGCTTTATTATTTTTCTATTCTATCTGTTTTCTTTGTATTTATTATATAATTTTAAAAAACTTGTGTTAAATGTACTGCTTTAACCTAACTGAGACTTGTTATATCACTTGCATATCATTGCTCTTTTGTTGATTTTGATTGCTTCCATTGTCCTCACTTGTAAGTCGCTTTGGATAAAAGCGTCTGCTAAATAACTCAATGTAAATGTAAATTATACAGAAGTGAATTACTAAGCATAAATGCAATTGTGTTTATGCAGCAGCAAGCAGTCTCTATTTAATTACTATGAGGATATGTTGACTAAGCTACAGATATGAGAACAAGTTAAAGTGAAATAAGCATTCGCACTTGTATTCACACTTGTATAGCTGTTTATGTTCATCCTATGTGTGCAGATATATACATGTCTACCAGTACAGCAGCTTGTTTTCCTAAACTCAGTAGCATGAATATTTTGGCTTGAATTGTTCATTTCTCATGTCTCATGCTTTGTTGGGGGATAATTTAATGTTATATATGCAACAACAGCATGTCTTAAATGTTCACAGCAGCATGTCTTTTGATGTTTGGCAAGTCTCTGTACTTGCTTTGAATACTTTAACATTGCTGTGTCTATTGCCATGCCAATCTATCAGAGAGTTGTCATTACAGAACTAAATAAATAAAATAAAAATTAAGCCCATCAAAATTTCAGATAAAGTAGAATTTCACCTCCAGCCAGCTGCTCAGATCCCAGATAGCAACATAGTGTCGGCCCAGATCTGGCCCACATCTGGCACATGTGGAATGATGATCTGGCCAACACGTAGCATGGAATGATGGCACTTGGGTGGACTGCTCCTGTTTGCCAGATCTGGGCCAAAAGCAGGCCATAGCCTGCCACAAGAAATTAACCACACTAGGCCACTTATCTGAGCCACAAAATCTGTGTATATTAAACATGGAGTCATCTCAGACTTATTAAGCCCATTAACAAGCAGAATCAGTAAAGGACAAAAGAGAACATGAAAAAAGAGACAGTCAGCAAAACAACAACAACAACTGACTGCAGGCACATCCTTAGATGAATTCAGCTGAAGATAAAATACATTAAATCTCTGAAGATCTCAGCAGAGGAGGATTAAACAACTCTACAAACAGAATCGCCAGCTTCACTTATTACTAACCAGATTTACTTTATTTTTGTTAGAGGTCTACAGAAGTTACCCCATCCAGTGAAAACAAGACAGCGGAATCCATGACCCGATTCTGGATGGGGTCCTATCTAAGAACATTAAAGACCTTGCCAGTCAACTTGAAAACCCCATTGTCTAATTTGCCTAAAGAATACTGTTTTATCAAGAACTATATTATCAAGAATATAGTTTTTAAAGAAGCATGTTTTAGAAAAAAAAGATGTCACCATTTTAACTAATCACAAGCATGTGATTAGTTAAAACTAATCTCTCTTGTGCAGGATCGGGAACCGATGAGTCCAGTTCCAGGCCTCACACTATGTGAGGCCAAACAAGTTTGGTGGAACGCTGCTCACCCCACTCTCCAGAACATGCACAAGGACTTGTCGTGGATGGTGGCTCATGAGATCCTCCCGGTCAGGGCGGTTATGCACTCCAGAGGCATGGCCAAAAACTCAGTCTGCCCACGGTCCGGATTTGGTTTCCCAGAGACCGTTCGTCATCTGCTCTGGGAGTGCAGCGCTGCGCGGGACCTCTGGGCCAAGACCGGCCCCCTGTATTTCCCATGCCTACCAGCGGGTGAGGCCCAGATAGGGTACCACTTCGCCATCCGCGGGGTGGGCTGGGGCTTGAAGGACTTGACATCACAGGAATTCACCCCGCTCTGGCTCACCCTCAACGTCATCAAGGATGCCATCTGGGCCACCAGAAACCTGCTGGTGGGGAAGCAGGCTAGGGTACCCCTCCATGCATGTGAGCTAAAGGTAACATCAATGCTGCAGGGTTACCGGATGACAATATTCGGACGGGTCGCACGGGAAGTGTCCCCGCCGCCACTGCTCCTGGCCGCCAGTAGATGCACCCTCACCACTCAGGCAACAGGAACAGCCGGCCGGAGGAGAAGGGATCTCTGCTGAGCCCATTAAACAGCATCTCACGTGTCTGTTCTGGCGAGTGGGATGAAAACTCACCCCCGGTCTTGCACAACATATGACTTTTAAAGACATTTAATTATTACACAAAGTATGATATGCTTGTTTTTGTATTTTACTGTTGAAAAGTGTTTAAAAACACATCAAAGAGACTGACTTTTAAAACAAGTAACACAAAATGGTTTTAATTGCTTGTTTTTAGCAAAGATAGTTTTTTTTTTATTTAAACCATGTTTTTTTTATTCTATGTATCCTTTCTAGTTTTAAAAATGTGTGCTTAAAATTGAAGAAATGTGTGAGAATGTTCAAATGCAAATGGGAAAATTTAAAATGGCAACAATAAAATCAAAAAAATAAATTGCACTACATGAAAGTTTCATGTTGAGGGTTTTACAATTATCATATAATGACTTAAAATTCATCTAGCAATTGTGTATCGTCGCAACACCAGTCGCGTGACACCAGTCGCGTGACACCAACGCTGGAGGAGGAGTACGTCGCAACACAAGACGGGTGACACCAACGCTGGAGGAGGAGTACGTCGCAACACAAGACGCGTGACACCAATGCTGGAGATATGGAAAGCCAAATGGTTCAGAATTCGCCTGGTTTTCACCGCCGTGTGATTATTAAAACAGCGTTTTCATAACGCCGCAAGGCGTTAAATTAGCGCCGTTAGGCGAAAAGTTAACGGCAGACGCCACCACGCGTTAAAATAATGCCAGGCGCCGACCGACGTTAGGTTAACGCCACACGCCACTTAAGATGCAGATTTATTCGCTTATCTATAGGGCTGCAACAACTAATCGATCAAATCGATTATTATCGATTATGAAAATCATCGACAACGATTCTCATAATCGATTAGTCGGGTCCGCCCACAGTGCACGTCCAACTTCAGCCGGTTGCTCAAATTACAGCACTAAATAACGTATTTCTATGGACAAAATGCATCTCAAAATAGTGGAGGAAACAGAATGAGATGCTGCGGGAGAAGTACGTGATCCATTTTGCATGATAATTCTTTATTTTGAGCTTTAAGTTAATGCATTAGTGTAAAGGCTTGCGCTGTGACACATGCGTGTGCGTCCTCAAAACATATCCATTGCACTGAATGATCTGTTGTTGAAAGTTAATTTAAGGTTTAAAAGTCAACATGCAGTGTGTATATTTTATGAGAGTAGGGAGAGAGTAGAACTTTAAAGGGATAACAGCATGTAATTGTCTGAATATAAATATGAGATGCTCCATAACCGCGTTTTACAGTGTGATGGAATTTTCCTTATGGGCAGTAATCAAACAGTGAAACCTATATTCAAGATGTATGCATTATATGTTTTCTCACTCGTAGTTAGAAAAGCATTCTATGTGTGATGATTTACTATGATTGAGAAGTGATAGAGGTAAGGAAACGCAGATGGTCAGGGGGTCAAGGGGGCATTTGCCTCCCTTTTCTGTATAACCATTAATAGGTAAACAGACTGGTATCTCTCCCGCTAGAGGAGGGAAGGAGGAGGCCTTGGAAGGAAAGGACTATAAAACAGACCGAAACTGCTTTCTCTCTCTCTCTCGCTCCTCACTGACTCACAGCTATGTGTGTTATTGACGAGGGATCTTCTCTTGCAAGATAATAAATACTTTATAATTATAATTTGGACTCAGAGTTGTCTCTTACTCAGTGATGATGTTTGTTAGAAAGAAATTGCCACAACAATTTGGTGTCAGAAGTGGGATTCCTTGGACGTGACTTCTGGACCTGACAGCGGACGGAGGCTGATCACCAGGGGGCTGAAAGTTCCAACCCTACCTCGCAAAAAAGATTCAGAGACGAGGGACCGTTTCCGCTGTTGGGACCGGAGGGATCGACCACTGGAATCAAAAAGAACCCAGGTGGCACAAAACGACATCTCTGGTAAGAAACAATTAAATTCAATTTAATGAGGGTGAAATTCAGTTTAAAGAGTGAAATTGAACCATATTGGCTGAAAATTGTTTCTGTGGTAGAGTAATCTGAACACGAACGTTCAGATTAGGTAACCTGAGATTAATTTGAGATCTGTACGGATCAAGAGGGTTTCAAACAGGTACCGAGGTTAATTGGGGTTAGAAAAAATCGAAAGATTTTGGTAAATCACAATTAAGAGGGCACTGATAGTGCAACCCGATCCGATTGCGGGATAAGAGAAAATCGGATCTGCTGGAGACGTCTAGCAGATTAAAGAGACGCGCGTGAGTAAATCCACAGAAAGCAGAAAACAGCCAGTATGGGGATGTCTCAGAGCAAGCTTGTGAAATATGATACACCGGTGTACTACCAAATGAAAAAACATTATGGTCAGAAATGTATGCAAGATATTGAAAAAGCCCTATTGAAAAATACCTCAGATATTGAAAAATTAATCAAGCATCATGATTTTCCCGAAGAGGGAACATTGAGCCTCACAAGACTGAAAGTGGTGAGGGACTCAGTTGAACAGAGTAGCGACAAACAACCAGGTTGTTGTTGCAAATGTGTTAAACATGTATGTTAAGAATGTGAACAAACAGTAGATGGTTGGCTCAAGGAAGTAGATAAAAGAGAAAGAAAGCAAGTGCAGAAAGTTAGCAGGAAGGAAAAATGAAAAGTGCAGAAAGTTAGCAGGAAGGAAAAATGAAAAGTGTGAAAGTCTATTTGTATGTGTCTGCACCACCAGAACCGACTGACCCACAGTATGTTTGTGTTTCCCACATGAAAATACGGTGAGGTCGGCACCGCCAAAACACCCATCTACCCAATGGCTCAGCTGGATGCATTGGAATTCGCCCCGACCTCAAATGTTCTCCGTCCAAGACAACCGCAGCGCGAGACGCTGAATGAACAAGCAGCGCAGGCAGCGCCGCGAAAGACAGAGGGAGACAGAGAGATGCAGCTGGCTGTTGTACAGATTAAAGCAGCACGAGAGGCAGCACAGACAGCACAACTGTGTGCGAGGGGTGAACATGACTTTTCTGGCTGCACGGAGTGCAGGTTGTCCAAGAACCACGGACACTGGGCACAGGATTGTCCAGAGGCGCGTAAGGCGGATTGAAACGAGAGGAACGGAGAACAGGAGAGGAGAGGGCGGGTGACAGGCATTCAGCCAGCTACGAAAAAGGGAAGTAAAAATTTATTGACACACACACACAACACGCTCACATATACTGATTCAAATAATGCTACCTGCAATGAAGACATGCTTGCAAACCCTTTATGTGTGATTGTTGAAGTTTTGAATAAGGCTATGTGCAATGAAGAAAAGCTTGCAAACCCTTTATGTGTGACGGCTGAAGTTTTGAATAATGCTGTTACGGATGAATGTCTGAGAATGTACAAAAGTTTAGGGTTTTTGAGGCTACCGAGATATCCCATGTTAGTTGACGGGACAATGATAGACTGTATGGTTGATTCGAGGGGAGCTCGATCCACCATAAGACCATGTGATTTGCCATGTGAACCAAGAATGACGGATTTAGTGTTTGAAAGCACTTGAAGTCAGGGCATATAATCTCAGAAAACTATACTGTGCCGTTGAAATGTGGAACGGAGGGGGGCAGGGCATTGAAACATGCGTTTTTGTGCTCTGAAACCTGTCCGACTCCGTTAATGGCCGGGGATCTAATGTGTAAATTATATCTGAAACTCACTGCTGGCCCGTTTGGGATAGTTATAGAAGAAGAACAGCAGATGAGTTGTGCAAAATTTGAGCCACAGTGGGCATACAAGTGGCAGATAAGAGATTCTGATTGGGCACAAATGATTTTGAAATTGGCAAAAGATCGAACAGTGTCAGCTAACACAGAAAGTATGTTGCCTGACAGATTGCATTGCACTCACATGTTGAAATTGAGCGTGAACCTCAATATGAGGAAGAGTGGTTTAACGGGGTAGAAAATGAGAAAATGTTTTTGACAAGGGTTGATAAGATTTTCTGGAATGAAAATGTGTGTGCGCTTTCAGCTTGCCTGTCAGGAAAAACAAATGCAGCTGTATTTGATAACAGAGGACTCTGCGCCACGCTTATCAGTAACCAAGGGCACAGAGCAGACATGGGCCTGTTTGTGAGAAAATGCATGAGAGCCACAGATGGGCTGAAAAGCTGAACGGCGCTATTGCAGTATGTAGATGATTTATTGATTTGTGCACGAGATGAGGTTACGTGCGTGGCTGACACTGTAACTCTCTTGAACCACCTGGCGAGAGAGGGTCACAAGGTCAGTCTGACAAAACTACAGTTTGTGAAGCAGGAGATAACATTTTTGTGTCACACAATAACACCAAACAGTAAAGTTATCTCTGAGAAACGGATAAAAGCTATCAAAGATGTACCGAAACCCATAACAAAGAAACAATTGTTATCCTTTTTGGGAATGTGTGCATATTGTCGAACGTTTATTCCAAATTATGCATTTCTTGAAAAGCCCTTGAGAGCCCTGACAACAGGGAAAGGGCTGAGGTCATGTGACAAGATTAATTGGCCCACAGAAGCACAGGATGCGTTTGCAAATATGAAACTGCAACTGGCTCAGGCTCCAACGTTGGGCCTGCCTGTGCTTGAAAGGCCGTTCACACAGATGGTGGACGAAAAACATGGATTTATGAGTTCGGTGCTCTTGCAGACCCATGGGGACAGATTACGACCAGTCGCATATTTTTCAACGAGGCTTGATGCGGTTGCAGCAGGCTTGCCACATTGCCTGAGAGCTGTGGCAGCTGCGGAGCTGGCTGTGCTGGCTTCAAGGGAATTTGTGGGGTATTCTGATTTGACTTTGATGGTCCCACACGCAGTCTCCATGATTTTGCAAGAGCAGAGAACGTCACATTTATCAACAGCCCGATGGCTGAGGTATAACACGATTTTGCTTGACATGCCAAATGTAACGGTGAAAAGATGCACAACTTTGAATCCTGCCACACTTCTCCCTACAGAGGAGGAAGGGGAGGAACACCACTGTTGTCTATCAGTGTTGGAACAGGTGTGTACACCACGTCCAGACCTGTTGGACACACCTTTAGAGAACTGTGACAATGTCCTCTTTGTGGATGGGTCGGCGTCCAAAGATCCACAAACAGGATTGAATAAGGTTGGTTTCGCAGTGACCACTGAATTTGAAGTCGTAAAGTCTGGCAAATTGCCATCAAATTATTCGGCTCAGGCAGCTGAATTGGTTGCTCTGACAGAGGCGTGTAAACTTATGACAGACAAATGTGTGACAATTTACACAGACTCGCATTATGCTTTTGGGGTCACACACGATTTTGGCGCACTTTGGAAGCACAGAAATTTTTTGAAGTCAGATGGACATCCGATATTAAACGCATCTCTTGTGTCTGAGCTTTTGGAGGCCATTCTTTTACCAGACAAGGTCGCGATCTGTAAATGCGCAGCGCACACTAACGATAAAGGTTTTATCTCCACAGGAAACGCGAGAGCAGACGCGGCAGCGAAGGCCGCGGCAGCACGGGAGACAAAAGAAACGACTTGTGCTTTGGTATCTGTGACTAACCCTGATATTTCCCCTTGTTTACAGAGTATGCAGGCTTTTTCCACGGGAGCAGAAAAACAACAATGGAGGTCGTCTGGCTGCAGTCTCGAGGGGGGTGTATGGATGAGTGTTGATGACATTCCTTGTTTGCCCAAACACTTCTTTCAGCATTATGCTAAGTTGACACATGGGTTGGATCATGTGTCAAAGGGGAGTATATGATAATGCAGATGAAGGAATTATGGTTTACAAAAGGGGTTTACAGTGGTTGTTGAAATTTTTGCAAAAGATGTGTCACTTGTAACACACACAATGTGGCTAGGGGAATAAAAACACCCTTGGCATCGCAACCAGCACCAGCAGGTCCATTTGAATATCTAATGATGGATTTCATCGAATTGACCCCTTGTGGGAAACAGAAACACTGTCTGGTGATGGTTGACATGTGGTCAAAATGGGTTGAGGCCTTCCCAACCTCGAAACAAGATTCGGCAGCAGTGGCAAAGGCGGCTGTTAACCGAGATTGTTCCGAGATGGGGAATTCCAAGAAAAATCAGTTCTGACAATGGCAGACACTTTGTCAATGATGCAATAAAGCAGGTGGGTCAGTTCTTGGGAATTGACATGAGAACACACTGCAGCTACGTGCCCTCATCAGGAGGGGCAGTAGAGAGACAGAACCAGACCATTAAGAACAAATTAGCAAAATGCTGTGAAGAGACGGGTCTGACTTGGCTTAAAGCCCTCCCAATTGTACAGATGTACATGAGAATGAGAAAAAGAGTGAAAACAAATCTGAGCCCATTTGAAATTTTGTTTGGCAGGCCACCATTCATGGGCATGGAAGGGGGTAAACAAGGGCTGCCATCAACGGATGTGTGTGAGAATGACATGTTGAATTACTGCAAAGAAGTGTCTTGTCTGTTGTCAAATATTTCTGTGCAGGTAAAAGCTGCCCAGGGGAAGGTTGCTGAGAGATTCCTGCACGAGGTCAGACCTGGTGATTTTGTGGTGATTCGTGATCACAGGAGAAAGAGCTGGAAATCGAAAAGGTGGCTAGGGCCTTTTCAGGTGCTGCTGGTGACGCACACGGCGATGAAGGTTGCAGAGAGGGCTACGTGGGTTCACGTAAACCATGAAGGAGGGTGCCGCCCATTGCGGAGGCGGAGCAATCGCTGGAGGAGGTTCAACGCGAGTGTCAATAAATGCTAAGATCCAGTTTGAAAAAACCCTTGCATTGCAGCTGTGTGTTTAGGCGGAACCAGATATCAGCAGCAAGGAGGGGACTGAAGGGAGGAGGCAACTTTGATTGCGCAACCGGCATACGGGTGAACACCGTAATCAACAGAACAGATAAGACTCTTAGTGTTTCAAAAACAGTACTTTCTCACATTCTCTGGTCATAACAGCACCTTTGATACAGAGTAACTGAGAGAATGGAGCGTACAAGACCGTGGCACCCATTCAGAATGCCAGGAATGTGTGGGCTGTTTTAAGACCACATGTATAATAACTTTGTTGTCTTGGTAATACTACACTTCACAACAGGTCTGAAGGTGTTACCAACAGGAAATCAGACCAAAAAATATGATGACACAAGTAGCGGAAGTTACAGTGAAATGTGTTAATTGAGTTATGATGTTTCTATTTTCTTCCTGAGAAGGATTGAAATGTAAAGAAGGTTAAAAGCAGCAGTTATCCGTGTTACAGATGACGTACAAGGAGAGGGGTGAAACTGAGTGATTTTTTACATACTTTTAATATTTACATTTTATAAATTGATATGTTTATTTCCTACTTGAACTATACTATTTCTTGTTTATACTATGGTGACTGAGGGTTCGGTTTAGGCCGAGGGTGCGACCGCAGGGAATGTCCATTCAGCCCGGCTATAGAATAAATCTTTACTTTGCTTGCTAAACATTTACAGCCTAAGCATTTTTCAAATTTTCAAAAAACTTACTTCACAGGGTCAAGGAGAGTGATCATTTATGTGAAAATCAGAGATGAAGAGTATAAGTGTGATTAATGACCTGAACTTGTATTTATTATTATTTTTACTATTATTATTACAATGTTTGATTAATCAGTTATCAGAGAATGATAAACAGGGAGGAATTGTGATGGAATTTTCCTTATGGGCAGTAATCAAACAGTGAAACCTATATTCAAGATGTATGCATTATATGTTTTCTCACTCGTAGTTAGAAAAGCATTCTATGTGTGATGATTTACTATGATTGAGAAGTGATAGAGGTAAGGAAACGCAGATGGTCAGGGGGTCAAGGGGGCATTTGCCTCCCTTTTCTGTATAACCATTAATAGGTAAACAGACTGGTATCTCTCCCGCTAGAGGAGGGAAGGAGGAGGCCTTGGAAGGAAAGGACTATAAAACAGACCGAAACTGCTTTCTCTCTCTCTCTCGCTCCTCACTGACTCACAGCTATGTGTGTTATTGACGAGGGATCTTCTCTTGCAAGATAATAAATACTTTATAATTATTATTTGGACTCAGAGTTGTCTCTTACTCAGTGATGATGTTTGTTAGAAAGAAATTGCCACAACAACAGGATAAAGAAATGACAGTAAAACATGACTATGATCAAAGTTCCTGCAGAACATTCCTCTCACACCGAGTCTTTATTATCATTTACATTTTTAAGAGTAATGTATGACGATTGTATGACATCCAAGTACGGCGAGAGAAAGCATTAGGAGACATCCGCTCGTTATAGCACTCGCAGTACTTTGATGACACACACCGATCGGTCTAGCTGGCTGCTTCAAGTCAAACACATCTAAGCGGTCTTCAGAGAAAGCATCATGTTGGCACGCTGCTATGTTTGCCGCGGGTTGTTTTCGTGTCCGCGGGTCTTTTATAACATGCGGAATTGATGAGCTGCGCGTAAACGATATCCGGGTTGCCAGGGTTCTCCTGTAGTGGGCGGAGCTAATGCGCAAACGGTAATCTCATTGGCCGGTGCTCACCTATCATCGCCCCTGTTTTGATTTCAGCGAATCAGTTCGAGCGAATGCAGACGACCTGATTAATATTCATGAACCCAGCAGCTCAATAATCCTTAGTGCGTTTTATATGGTTATTAATAGTACAATTCGTGGTATGTTATCAGTATTATTTGTAGGTTTTTTCCCCCTTTTTATAGAAACACTAAATGACAAACAATATCTTAAGCACCACCACCAGTCCTAAGTTCAGACAACATGACAAATATGCATTCATACATGGTTAATCTAAAGTTCTATCATTATATAATGCTAAATTATCATACTATCATATTATACTGTTTGACTGAAATAATCAATTGAATTTGATAGGTGTCTCTCACATTGTCCCACAGAAACATTAAAATGGTGTAGATTAGTGTAACGTTTTATAATAATAATTTATTCTATTTGGTTACCATTTCATTTATTTAACATATTTAATATTGGGGCATCCAAGTTATTTGACATATTTTAACCTTTTTTAAGTAACAATAGTTACTTTCCCTGGTAATAAGTTTATTTTATAACAATGTAACTCGGTTAGTATTTGTGAGAAGTAACTAGTAATATAACTAATTACCTTTTTAAAGTAACGTGCCCAACACTGCACACTATACATTGATTTATTGTATGTCTTTGATTAATAATGAATATGAAGAGCTTTAAAACAAAATTCATATTAAATCGTAATATTGGTAAATTAGATTATTTTCTAAAATCGTTCAGTCCTAATCTAAACTATATTCACAAATACAATGCTTAACAAATTTATTAAAACGCATTTATGTAAGGTTTTTAACAAATTATGTAAGGTTTGTGCCACTGCTGCTCTAACAGCATTGGTGATTACCAAAATCATGTTTAGCTTTCTGTATTGGTTAGTCCTCCAAAATGCGTAAGTTCTTTAGTAACAGTAGTAGGCTATTTCTAATGCTATAATATAATTATTGCTGTTATCTATGAAAGAAAGGCAGAGCACTTTATAATTTTTTTTCAGATACCCAATCACAGTCAATTACAGTCCGTGTGTTTGAAGGACATTGAGCAGAATGTGGAATTGTGTGTATTTTGTCAATAAATAACATAATTGTATTTAACCCGATTAATCGAAATAATAATCGACCAACTAATCGATTATCAAAATAATCGTTAGTTGCAGCCCTACTTATCTACATGGACACACCTCTCATGGCTACGAGGAATCTACGGCAAGTCTGAGCATCCAGTATTCAGCGCGAAGATGGCAAAAATTGTTTTAAACACTGTATACTGTGAAGTGTAAATGCACATGAATTTTGTTCAATAAAATAAAACAAATAAAACAAAATATAAAACAAAATAAAAAAGGTGTATCTTAACAAAAACCTTTTGCACAGCACAAAATGTAATTGAAAGAAAATATATTTATTAACCCATGACATATGACAATAAACTAATAGTAAAGTGCTCAGAAAAATATCCCTTTTATAGCACCAGGCTCTGTTTTTAAAATTAGCACTTTATACGGTCTTAGTGAAATGTTCAGAGAATTATGGCTCACAGACTGGCATAATTTGGCTTGACGTTGGACGTTCGATATTCGCATATTTAGGGACCGTCTCTAAAGTTACATGCGATATTGGTATACATTTTTCTAATTTCAATACCATATGAGCAGAATGACTTACAGTCATAAAAACAACTGTAAAATGTACATCTAGGTGTCAACTATAATGCGCACCTTTTATATTTTTTATATTTATTAAAATAAAATGTAAATAATTTGTTTTCAATAACTTTAGAGACGGTCCCTAAATTTGCAAATATCGAACGTCCAAGGTCAAGCCAACTGTATGCCAGTCTGTGAGCCATAATTCTCTTTTTTTTCTGTTTTTTTTTTTTATTGGG
Source organism: Oxygymnocypris stewartii (assembly GCA_003573665.1). Classification (NCBI taxonomy): domain Eukaryota; kingdom Metazoa; phylum Chordata; class Actinopteri; order Cypriniformes; family Cyprinidae; genus Oxygymnocypris; species Oxygymnocypris stewartii. Next base: position 211,119 of record QVTF01000725.1, on the reverse strand, counting down.
TCCTCATATGTCTGTCTGTCTATTTATCTATATGTAAATACTTTAAAGAAAATATAGTAATTAGCCCTATAAATCAAGTTAATTACACAATTTAAACCATGACATTATAATAACAAACTAATAGTACAATGTTCAGAAAAATATCCCTGTTATAGCACACAGCTGATTTTTGAATTGGGACATATGTCTTTAAACAATTTTAGAACTTTAAATGAATGCAATACTGAAAATGCATGCAATGTAAATCCATTAAACGAAGTTATAACACTGTTGACTTAAAGGTATCAAGCCACCTGTACATTACTCAGAATGTTTAATTCCTTATATTACATATGGCTTAGCTTTCAGATTTTTTTTAAACAAATATTTAACCCATTTAAATCCATTAAACTACAACACTGTTTGGCCTAAAGGAATAAAACCAACATGTAAGTTACAAACTGTAAATAATACAGTATTTTTTTTAATTATTATTTTTTATTTTTTTTTGCTGTTACCTTTTTTGATAATATTTTGTTTTATTTGTTTTATTTTATTGGACAAAATTCATGTGCATTTACACTTCACAGTATACAGTGTTTAAAACAATATTTGCCATCTTCACGCTGTAGCAAACTGGATGCTCAGACTTGCCGTAGATTCCTCGTAGCCATGAGAGGTGTGTCCATGTAGATAAGCGAATAAATCTGCATCTTAAGTGGCGTGTGGCGTTAACTTAACGTCGGTCGGCGCCTGGCGTTATTTTAACGCGTGGCGGCGTCTGCCGTTAACTTATCGCCTAACGGCGCTTATTTAACGCCTTGCGGCGTTATGAAAACGCCGTTTTAATAATCACACGGCGGTGAAAACCAGGCGAATTCTGAACCATTTGGCTTTCCATAGTCGTCTGCCCTTCCTATTAATCCCATTCAAAATTTGACACAGTCTGACGGCGACGGGAGGGTAGACTGCTCCTTCTCCTTCGCCTGCTAAGCTTAGAAAAGGCATTATTCACACCTCATAGCGGGCTGCTCTCGATCACGCGACACTGTTATACACAGCGCTGGGAGATACAGTGAAGAAAGTAGTCGAATTCACTACGGAATCAATAACATCTCTGTCAAATCTTGTGAGAAGCATTCAAATTCAGCACAGAATTCTGTTAAAGCTACAGACATCAGAACAAACGCCTCTGATGTTGAAACCAGGATAAACTTTGTTCAATAAACACATCACCACCATTCACCATGGATTTAACATAGTAAGACTACAGGAACAACTTGTGGCAGAAATGGTCTAATGTCTTAAACTGCTTTTAAATGCTTTACACAACTTTTCCCAGCGCTTCAAAACTTTAAGTATTACCAAATTTTAAAGTTATTTTTAATGTGATAATATTATTTGTTCATCCTTCATAGGTTGCCCCATTTATAAAAGTAAAGGTTTCATAATGTAGGAAAGCAAACACTTATTTAAAAATAAATTACCACTATTAGATGGCTGCAGAGAAGTACTTATAGGCTTATCAGCCATTTCCACTCCGTACTATATATAGTTTTTGTATTTATTAAATATATTTACATTTACCAGATGCTTTTATCCAAAGCGTGAATGCTACTGAATGTGTAGCATTCAGGCTACACATTTGTATTGTCAGTATGTGTGTTCCCTGGGAATCGAACCCACAACCTTTGCGCTGCTAACGCAATGCTCTAACCACTGAGCCACAGGAACACGTGGTATATTTTAATGTCTAAAATATATTTAGACATTATGAATGACATTGATAAAAGTAAATTTTGAACTGCATCTCAACTACCCAGACGGCACAAGTATATCTGTAAGATGTCTGCTAAAGATCTGGGAAACATCTGCTATGTAATCTGATAAACGTCTCAGAAGCAGTTTTACATGCATTTAATAAATCTCTATTTTACATCTGACTGGAAACATATTAGAGACGTATTGCAGATGAGCAAACACTCTTAAAAATACCTCTTGAATATGTAAATGCAGACATCAAATAGACCTCTCCGAGATGTACATGTGCGATTAGGGTGAGTGCTTTACTGTCAGGTGCTGGTGCCACCTTCTGTAGAACTTAAAGGCACTGGTGCTGGTGTCCTTAAATGCTAGTCTGGAGCCCTACAATGGGTCTCAAAGTCAGAAAAGTCATAACAATATTAGAAAAATGTTGTCTGTGGTATATTTTCACTGCAAAACAATAAAAAATATCAGTCATTTTAGGCTGCACAAATCTGAAAAAAGTCCAGTGAAATCCTCGAGAGACTGGTCTGAGAGGAGCAGCATGTTCAGTTAAAACAGATATTATTGCTTCTCTTAAGTTTACATGCAAATATAGCCGAAATCACAGCACAGGAATTGTCTTTGTCTTATATTGTGTATTATTTGATTTCATCAGACAACGGCTCAATGAAATTATAAATTAGGATTTTTGTGCAGATTAGCTTCTTGGAAGGGTGAGCTGGTTATGAATTCTTAAAGGGCTGAGTTTCAGACAAAAGAAACCGTAAAATATATAAAGTAAAACAGTTTTATTGAGAATTTGGCTGCATTAAAATACAGTATGAGAACAGAGACACAATTAGACAGAACAGAACAGAATTGTTTTTCTGTAAATACTTTTTTTGATTGTGCACTAGAGCATCCATTCATTCAGACACAGTGGAAGATCTGATAAGAATCAGTTTAGAGGGACCAAGTCTAGAAGATGTTGATGCTAGAGAGAGTGTGGCCAGCTGGTTTAGCTAAGGCCAAAGATCAAGAAGGACAAACTACAGGAGTTGGCCATCCGAGGGGCATGTGACCGCAATGGAGGATAGTCCATAAGACATTGAGCCATGAGATGTTCAGTTATATTTAGATTTTCTTTTTATTTAATTTATCTTGAGATGTTTTTAAGTTTAAATATTGTAACAGGCCTAGGCCTTATACTTTTTTTGTAATACTACTACGCACCACCAGGGGCGATAGGGTGCTCTAGTGACTTGTATTTACCCAGGTGGGTGGTAAAGAGAGAGAGAATTAGTTGGGAGAGGCAGCATGGCCTACCGGCTGTGTTACCACTAACTACTCGTAGTCCTGATTGGGAAACCTTGGTTTTAAGCTCAATCAAAGTAAGGAGTATGATATTTTCTTTTGTTTATACTATGTATTTGCTGGTTTAGTTTTTGTATGGGTTTGCACATGCTTTTTCTGTATTGTTTCAGATTTGCTTGTTAATCAGATGCATTGCTAATGTTAAGTTTAAACTCTTTATTGCCCCTAGCAAACAAACTTTTCATTCATCGTTGGGAAATCAAAAGGAGGTTGACTATGAACTGTTTCCTGACTTTAACTTGTAGATTACTTGGATCTCATGCACAAGGATTATAAGGATGTAACCTTTCTCGTTGGATTACTTGAATGTTGGAGCTGTTGGTCAGCTAGAATTGCTCAGTTTAAGATTACCATCTTCATCTTTATTGAACTGTCTTCCTCATCATCGATGGATGTCAGTTAAGGCTTTCATATACATTTCAACTCATGTACTCAACTAATACTATTATTACTGTCGGTCATATCAGGCAGCTCAAGGACTGAGGGAAGGTACAGCGAACCTGTTTGCATCTGTATACATTATTTTCTTTCTTATATGCTTATTGTTTTTCTTTCTTTCTCAAGCATTCACTGTTGGTGTATAATATACACTTTTGTGTGTTATATAAAGTATCAAAGATCATTTTGGTATCTTACTGTGTCATTTGATATATACCTGATTAATTTATGTCTATGCAGATTTAAGTTGACTGATTCCTCCCTAAATCAGATTTATAGCAGTCTTTTACTGAAAGTGGTTAAGGCAGTTATAATATTAACTCAGTGAAGCACTTTAAGCACCAACACTTTTTCAGTAAATTGCCTTTCTTGTAGAAATATACTTAAAACGTGCTTCTAACAAAGAATTTTATATTGACCAGATTGTTAGTTGATCGTTTATTAGTCAATATTGCCTATATGAAAATTTGGGTGCACCTAACTTTTGTGCTTGGTACACCTAAGACAAAAATTTAGGCACACCAGTGCAACCAGTACAAAAAATAGTCTAGAGCCCTGTTTACAAATAAACATATTGAACTACAGCAAAACTTAAACACACACAGACATCAACAATCAGCGTTTGAATCTCAAAATTGGTGACAATCAAAAATGATAAACAAATTATAACAAATAAAAAAATCGGTTCTACTCTGAACATCACGAAACTGTCTACTGAAAAGTCACAACCAAAACAACACCAAAATAAAAGCTAATAAAGAAAATAGTAAGAACATTCAGCTGCATAATTTATTCATGCCGCAATGAATGCTGGTGTGTACTGGCACCCAGCATGCTTTGCAGCATGAATTGTTTTATGTATCATTGATTGTCACCATTGTTGAGGTTCATGTGCTGATTTTTGATGTCTGTGTGTCTAAATATAGTTACAACAGTTAGAGGTTTGTGCATAAATTGTTTATAAGTTCCTACATAATAATTTGTCAACTTTTGTTGTACAGTGATGTTACAAACATAATAAAAATATGAAATGTATTAGAAACTACCCATATCTATTGGAGCTACCTGAAGTCTTAATTATAATTTCTTTTGGCGTTTCTTATTATAACAAATGTGCGTTATAAACACAGTTAAAACAGCCGAGATGAAACTAACGTTGAAGAGTCAAGGGTCAAGAGCATAACTAAAGCAAACACCGATCACCAAAATGGTGATGTCAAACAAAACATTTGAAATAAAATATAAACCTCTGTTAATTCATAGATATATGACAGAAATGAAGTCAAACTGGTTAGTTATAAGTGGAGCTGGTAATGCTGTTTGTGGAGTTGTTTAATCATCCTCTGCTGTTTTATTTCAGTTGATTTAATTTAAGGCTGTGGCTGTATGTCAGTTATAGTTTTGTTTCTGGTTCTTTCCTTCAGTGATTGTGTTTGTTAACAGCAGGTGTTCATCAGCGTCTGAATTCACTCATATGTTCCCAATCACTCTGTCTAGTGGACTATATAGTGAGCTAATATAAGAACTAGTGAATGAGGGTGTAGGGTGTGGTTTCAGCCACAGTCTATGAGTGTCGACTCTGAGACTACTTTCTCGAAAACAAAGGTTAGATCTATTACAGTTATTCACTGTATATAGTGAGTAGGGGGAGGCTGCAGACCGGGATCAGGCAGATCTACGGCCCAGACAGTTTCACGGCCCAGGCAGTTTTATGCCCCTGTTGTTACTAATGCATCCAGTAGGGGGAGGCTGTACAGTATGAGCCATCAGAACAGAAGCTACACAAATAAAAGTATATTAATAGATAAGTAAATGATTAGCTAAGAGTCAATATCAATTAAATTTGAATTATGTTAATAGGTCTATAAATGGCCTTATTGGCTGGTCAGGTATATGTAAGTAGTAACATTTGCATGTAACGTTATGCTATTTGTTTTCTTTGTGTTGTTGAAGAGCTTAGACTTTTGTATGTGTGCTTGCTATTTTAATCGTTATCTCTTGCAGATTGGAAATGGTTGCATGAAACTCGTCCATAAAGAGGTTTGAGCACATGTATAAATCTTTTTCACATAATTTTATATCAGCTGGTAGTTTATTTGAGACTTTTTAGAGAGTTTCTTAATTTCAAACTTGAATGGCAAGTTGTAATCTGCTTAATTTTTCTTTTTACTCTCACAGGGCAAAGGCATGGACACTGCCAACATGCATGTTATTGCCACAATCTCCTAGCCCACTCTCCAGTGAGTATTGAATGCATAAATCATACTATTTGACATCTACCATAAGTCAGAATTAAAATAAAAGTTATTCTTTAATGGTGTTATTTATGTTTTTTAGGATAATGCTTTCATTAAGGATGCCCTTGGATTCCCTGCATGAACACAAGCCACTGGCCCAGATCATTATCTGTTCTGTGTAAGATTTAACATGGCGTAGCTCATAAGACTATAGTAATTATTAAACTTTGTGGTTTGGAGGGATTGTTCTTTTATGCTGGTTTTACGGAGGGTGATTTTACCCACACTATCATAAGGCAAAGATAATGCAAATGTGAAATGGATTGTCATAACACGTTTTTTATACTCCCTGGCCATAGCCATTGCTTATGCATCCCTATAGGTACTGAAGCCAATCAGAAGAGAGATCCTCCTTCTAGTCTCCCTGTATAGTAATCAAAGCCTGGTTTTGGAGATGAGCAGCACAGAGACATCTTTAGGTTCACAGCTAAGAGACGATTGCCACATTCCTATGGCATATAACGCTTGTCAGTATGCCCTCTACACCGGGCTGAATACTCTGGTCAATTTCCCTCTGGTGAGCTTTCCTATTTTCTTCATTAAAAGGTTGCTGTAAATTTGTTGTACTTTATTGCTCGTCATTGAGTTCTACCAATACGATCTGAATACTAATCCAGTAACATTTCAATTTCTGTTAGCTTGACATTCCTGCAGTCAGAGAGTGGTGGTGTCTTATCGAGCAGTTTGAGACAGAGGGGTATGTGTTCTAGTTTCTGAACATCTCAGTTTGACGTTTCATCCTTGAAGTCTCTTCTTTGCCAATAGAAATAACTGACCAAACTGAGGCAACACAGCACAGATGAAAAATGCAATAAATCATCAGCATAGTTATAAGGCATCAATCAATCATGCCTTGTCATTGTTTTCATAATCACCTCAGTAAAATTAAAACATGGCAATATTCACATTTCTATTCTTGATAACCTACATATAAACAATTTAAATGAAATTAAAACATTTTAATTATGAATCTGATTGTTGTATAGGGGGCCAGCAAATTAAAATGTTTTTGTTTATTTGAAAGGCAAGGCAGTGGTCAAAATAATTTAAAGTTGCGTTACACTTTTTCAAAGCATTCGCCAAGTCAGCATTTGTGCCGATATACACTGAAGATCAGGAGCAGATTGAAGCAATCCACTCTCACCTGACTTCAATTCTGGACAGCACACCCACAAGTGACCAGATCAAATTCATTAAGGATGTCCTTTTTCCAGAGGTTTGTTAGCTATATAGGTGTCAAGTGTTAGCTATACTCTGCCAGGTGTCAAGTGTTAGCTATACTCTGCCAGATTCACATTGTTTTAAATGTCAAATAGTTTATTCATAATGTGGAATCATTGCTCTAAATGAAAGGTGTTTGTGGTTATTATAGAAGAGACATTTTAGATTTTATTGTAAAAAGCTAAACGTGAAATTATGGGGTGTATGACTGTGATCAATTTCAATTCTTTCTCTGGTAGTGCCCTGGCTTTTGTGTAACATCTGTCCATCCTAAAGGCTGAGGAGAAATTTCAGCGAAAGACCTGTCATTTACATAAGGTACTGTTAGGATACTATAAAGGAAAACATGGTCAAACATGACATCCTGCCATTATTCACAAATAACCATTTCTTTCTACAACTATCCAACGTTATTTAGTTTTTTATCTGTGAGCAGGAGAATTTTGACAGGAAGACTGAACAACAATTAAAAGAGTCATCCTAGTTCATGTTTTTAATAAATGGTGTTAATAAATAATATTGTTGTACACTAAATAAATTTTTCTTCTCAGATGGCTAAATGGCCCTTGAAATTTTAGAATAGGGTGAATTGTTGTCCTTATAAAATGCTTAGGACACTGTTATGTTGCTGTATGTTAACCAATAGTGAATACTAAAGCATAAATAAATATTTAATTGAAGGTCCATATGATTACACTGTATGTCTGATGGGCTAAATATGGTCAATATCTGAATGTAACTTTATATAAATTATAAAACAACATAGATATATCACTCCATCTCCTGTATATATGAAAACATACAGTGAATATAATTAGGCTACAGTAGATCATGTATCATTACATTTTCCATTTGATCCAAATATGTGTATTTATTTTTATTCACTAATGAAATATGTAATCTTAATGTATTATTTCTTTCAAAAACACTAATTCAGTTGTCTCCTGTAGGCTATGTATGTAGACCAACAGTGAATATTTACAGATATTTGAATCCGTAGTGCAGATAATCTGATATCCTAATATCATTTTTATATTTAAATGCACACATAAAAACAACAACGAGCGTCGTTTTTTTTTCACCGTATATCCTCCTCCCCCTACTGGACACATTAGTAACAACAGGGGCATAAAACTGCCTGGGCCATGAAACTGTCTGGGTCGTAGATCTGCCTGATCCAGGTCTGCAGCCTCCCCGTATAGTATATAGTAAGGAAACTTACTGTTAATCATTTAACAGGTTTATACTGTGGCATTTTTACAGCCTTTTACAGTTAAAATCACCATCATTTTTTACAGTGTAGCTTTATACAAAATGCATAGTAAATACCTTGTTGTTTTTTGTGAACAAAAAAAACATCATGAGCATGCATAATAAATTATAAATCGTAATGATGTACTCATCTTAGTTAAGGTCTTATTTAAGATGTTGTTCATCCATGAAGTCATGAAATAAAGACTGAACTTGGTCCCTTGACCAAGATGGCGGCGTGTTCGGACGCAGCGGATACTCCGGGTCCTAAAAACTGTTTTTATCGCAAAAGATAAACACTCGGAAACACATCTATGATCGCCAGAGCCTTCTGGAAATCGGCAGTGTGTACAAACATCAGCTTTTGCCGGTGACTACTGAGAAGCTACAAGGCCTCCGTCTGCTTCTGAAGCTGAAGCTCTGTTACCCGAGACCGACCGGCGGTGTGAAAGGGGACAGAAGTGTGGCAAGCGGGGAGGTATACGAGCTATGCTAAGGGTTAACTCCACTAGACCAGCGATTCCATCACTCATGCTCTCAAAAGTTCGCTCTCTGAAAAACAAACTGGACTTAATTCAACTCAGTCAATCTACACAACTCTGTGGGAGCAAGGGATTGTTGTGTGTTTGTTTCCACTGAAACATGGCTAAACGACAACATCCCAGTCTCCGCCGTTCAGCTGCACGGACTAACCTACTGTCGAGCGGACAGAGATTCATCACTGTCTGGTAAGACTCGCAGGAGTGGCTTGTGTGTGTATATCAGCAAAGAACGGTGTAACAATGCTGCGGTATTATCAAAATATTGTTCATCGGTGGTGGAGTTTATGGTTGTGAAGTGTCGACCGTTCTATATGCCGTGGGAGTTCGCAGCCATTGTTATTGTCGCTGTGTACTTCCCGTGTGTGCAAACGCTAAGGACGCTCTTCGTGAACTGTACAGCACCATCAGCGAACAACAAACGAATAACCCCGGCGGCTTTTTCCTCATTGCCGGCAACTTCAACCATATTAACTAAACGTAAAAAAGACAATGCTACCTCAGCACTGCAGGACTGCTTCCTGGACACAGACTGGGACATGTTTAAAGAGGCGGCCACCTACAACAACAAAACAGACCTGCAGGAGTACACTGAAACTGTGACTGCTTACATCAAAAAGTGTATTGATGATGTGACAGTCAACAAGACCATCACAACACGCTCAAACCAGAAGCCATGGATGACCGCAGAGGCTCGTGAGCTGTCCAGAGATGAGTACGGAAATATTCTACTCAAGTAAAAGTACCATTACATTAATGCAATTGTACTTAAGTACAAGTAAAAGTACCAGTCTAAAAATCTACTCAAGTAAAAGTAAAAAGTAGCTCATTTAAAATTTACTCTGAGTAAAAAATTACTTAGTTACATTAAGTGGGAGGGACGAAAAAATGGGATAGACCAAGGGTGTCAAATTCAGTTCCTGGAGGGCCACAGCCCTGCCCTGTTTATAACCCTAATTAAACATCTGATCTGAATTAAACATCACACTTACATGGTAAGTGTGTTGGAGCAGGATTGGAACTAAACTCTGCAGGGCTGTGGCCCTCCAGGAACTGAGTTTGACACCCCTGGGATAGGCCTATAAATCTCAAACTAGGTGTTTTCAATTAAAGGAACCAGTTATTTAGAATAATAACACATTTGGGCTGTTACCAGGCCAATTAAATCAGCATCAACAGTAGAGCATATAGGACTTGACATTACAATCCCTTAGAATAATCGGCATTTTGCTAACAGCTTGAGTGGAGAGTAGGGGCAATCACTTCATTGGGGTCATCAGGTGGGCACCCTCCTTCCTTGGTGTTTCGCTGATAGGCCCACGACACCTCCAAAGGGCTCAACAGCAACACCTGGCGTCCCAGGTGTGCTCCCCTCTGCTTTTACCCCTCTAGGTCATCTTACAGCCCATTTGGGATCCTTCCTTTTTATCCACAGCCAGTTGCTGCTTCGCTCCGCAGCCTCTGACAGCAACCTAATGGCTTGTTGTAAGGCCTGTCCTCTGACTCCCAACCCTTTCAGTAGCCTAGTTGTTGCCATGGCTACAAAACCTCTGCACCCAACCTCTACGGGAAGCAACTGGGTTCGCCATCCCCGTTGTACTGCTTCAGCTGCTAGGTCTGAATACTTCAGCCTTTTTCGTTCATTTGCTTCACCAAATGCAGCCTCCCATGGCACAGTTAGTTCCACGATGAACAAGGACTTTTGTGAGTTTGACCACAGTATTAGGTCTGGCCTGAGGTTAGTTGTAATTATCTCAGGTGGAAAGCAGAGCTTTTGGTCCAGATCAACCTGCATTTTCCAGTCCCGGGCAGTGTCCAACAGGGTTGTTTCCATTTTTGTAGTTGGTTTTACTGGACGCTGTCCAGCTCTTATGAAGGTGGTGGCTTTTGAGAATTCAGGCATTGGAGGAGGGAGGCCATTGGTGGTGGTTCTCCTTCCCTCCAAGATAATCGCCAGTTGCCTTAGAACCTGATTGTGCCTCCAGGTGTAACGTCCTTGGGAAAGACTGGTTTTGCAGCCAACGAGGACATGCCTTAATGTTGCTGGGGTTTGACAGAGAGGACATGATGGATCTTCTCCAATCCACTGGCTTAGGTTCTTGGGTGTAGGGAGAACATCGTAGGTAGCTCTGATGATGAAGCTCAATCTGCTTCCTTCCATTTCCCAAAGATCCTTCCAGGTGAGTTTACGTTGCTCTAGATTTCCCCAGTTTGTCCACTGCCCCTGTTTGGACTGCGAGACAGCCTTTGTGCATCTCACTGCCTCCTCTTGCTGCCGGACCTCGGCTACTATCAGTGTTCTCCTCTGGGTGGATGTTGCTTTTTTCCATATGGGTCGGCTTGTCCCAAGTCCAAAACCCCCTCTTCCCTGCTGCACCTGTCCTACAATGTCTCCATGCCTGAGAGCGGATTTTGCTTGCTGTATGGCCTCAGTTGGGGTCCACTTGTTTCCAGTTGCCAATCTGGGAGCAGCCGCTTGTATTACGGCATCTTGAGATTCGGTCAGGGTTATATCCAGTCTCACTTTGGTGCACTTGTACTCTTCAGTGAGGCTAGAGAATGGCAGTTCCAAGGCACTTCTCCCGTACAGGCCGATATTACTGAGGCAACGCGGGAGTCCAAGCCACTTCTTGATATAAGAACTGACTGTTCTCTCCAGCTTCTCAATTTTGGTAATGGGCACCTCGTAGACTGTTAGAGGCCACATTAAACGAGGGAGCAATCCGAATTGCAGGCACCACAGTTTAAGCTTGCCAGGAATCAATGTATTATTTATACTGTCAAGGCCTTTAATGGTTTCTTCCCTCAGTTGGTCGCTCTGATCCGAGTCCTTGAGGCTTGCATTGTATCATCGACCCAAGCTGATGAAAAATGACAAAATTCATCTTTGCAATGCAGAGGAAACAGAAGCTTCATCTGAAGTGGCATATATGTATTTACACTGACATTGAATGCATTTAGCCTGCAGTTACAAACGCACAAATAATGTTTAGATATAAATAAAACATAAAATATGACCCTGGACCACAAAACCAGTCATAAGGGTACATTTTCCTAAATTGAGATTTATACATTATCTGAAAGCTGAATAAATAATATTTCAATTGATGTATGGTTTATGATAGGACAATGTTTGGCCAAAATACAACTATTTGAAAATCTGGAATCTGAGGGTGCAAAAAAATATTGAAATATATTCTCAAATATTGAGAAAATCTCCTTTAAAAAGTTGTCCAAATGAAGTTCTTAGCAATGCATATAACTTACCAAAAATTTAGTTTTTATATATTTACAGTAGGAAATTTACTAAATATCTTCATGGAACATGATCTTTACTTAATATCCTAATGATTTTTGGCATAAAAGAAAAATTTATAATTTTGACCCATACAATGTATTGTTGGCTATTGTGACAAATATACTCCAGCGACTTAAGACTGCTTTTGTGCTCCAGGGTCACAAATATTGAATACTCGTTTGAAATTATATATATAAAAAAGTTACTTTAAATGTTAAATTAAAACCACCAGTAGGTGTCAGCAAGTCACTGATAAGTGAATCATTGCGATTGAACAATCATTTAAACGGTTAATTCAAGGAATCAAACACCGTCATTGCTCCGAGTCAGAGACGCAAAACTGTGTATGGTGGCTGTGTTTGGAATTATTTTTGTTGTCGAAATAGAGCAGAAACGGGCAATATGGTGTCTAAAACGCAAGTCTATTAATTAACTTCTTGTTTGAAAAAAAAAATCTACAGACCCGTGTAATCGTGCTGATTTGTGGAGAAAAAACGGCACTCTTCATGTGATGTTGATTTACTATATGAAATGATATAAATATATACATTTTGCCCTTATATATTCAATTTTGTGATCATTCTAAACGCATTTTAACACTGAATTTTAAGACTGAATCACGCAGTGAAAGAAAGCACTCCAAATGCACGTGGACTAACGTTAGTCTAATTAACATTAACGTTACTAGATTTCACGGCACACTGTTTAGAGTGTTTTGTTTGGTTTTTGGCAAAATACTGATAATCGCACATCGTTAAAACAAAAATTACTATATTTTTGCAGACACCGCTGTATTTTTGGCTAATTTGTGCATAACCTTTTGCTAAACCGTTAAAGCTTCATTTTAACCACCAATGCAACGATGCAAGTATTTATCTTACCTCTAACGTTACATGCTTGCGAAGGGTTGATGTCGAGATATTATAAGCTGCTGGTTTGGTCTCCCAAGGCAAACACAGCTTACACTGCATAATAGAGCATGGAAATGGCCAGGGATTCACTTCATTTCCTTCAACTTCAGCAGAATACGACGGGGTTTGGTTTTCAGCTGGGTCTGCAGCATAACGCCTGTCTTGTCCGTCTGCATCTTTCTTGTGATTTTAGCGCCAGTTTCTTCTTCTGCCCATTATTTACTGCAGTTGTTTCCACGGAGTGAATCATTTAATTTTTTACTCAGTAATTAATGTTTTAAAATGTAGTGAAGTACAATACTTCAAACAAAATATATTTAAGTAAAAGTAAAATTATAGATTAAAAAAATACTTTAAAAAGTAAAAGTACACAAAAGAGCTACTCAATTACAGTAACGCGAGTAAATGTAATTCGTTACTTTCCAGCCTCTGGCTACACTAACCTGATTCAGGACACTTTATCCACGGACCCAGCGTGGCCATTGGAGATACTTCGGAACAACGAGTCGAACAATGACCACCTGAATAATCGCAGGAGGCGAAAGAAACATCGTGGGAAACGTGCTGGATTACGCAACAGACTGAGAAAAAGGGCTCACAGTCCTCCTCTACCGAGTATTCTGCTCTCTAATGTCCAATCCTTGGAGAATAAGATGGACGATCTTAGAGCCAGGATAAGTTTCCAATGGGACATTAGGGACTGTAACATCCTTTGTTTGACCGAAACATGGCTCACGCCGACGGTCCCGGACACCGCTGTAACGCCGTCTGATAACTTCTCTGTTTTACGGATGGACAGAACAGCCGAGGCCGGAAAAACCAAAGGTGGTGGAGTGTGTTTCATGATTAACAGGAAATGGTGTGACCCCAGGAATATCTCCATTCTGTCGCGTTCCTGCTCGCCTCATCTGGAACATCTCTCCATTATCTGTCGCCCATTCTATCTGCCCCGGGAATTTTCATCAATCGTCATTACTTCTGTCTACATTCCACCACAGGCAGACTTCCACTAGACTTGGCTTTGTGACTTGTCCAATCTCCACGATGAACTCAGCGGATATAACAACAAACATCCTGACGCTGCCTTCATAATTGCCGGGGACTTTAACAAAGCCAACCTCAAGAAGGTTTTGCCGAACTTTCATCAGCATATATCCTGTCCAACCAGAGGACTGAATACACTCGATCATTGCTACAGTCCGCTCAAAAATGCCTACAAAGCCCACTCACTGCCGGCTTTTGGCAAATCAGATCATGCCGCCATTTTCCTCACACCGGAATACAAACAAAGGATCGTTAATGAACCGCCGGTGGAGCGGGAAGTGACGCGCTGGTTCTCCCACTCTGAAGCTATGCTACAGGCGTCTCTTGATGACGTCGACTGGGACATGTTCCGGGCGAGTTCATCTGACGTCAGCGAATTCACGGATGTAGCCTTAAGCTTCGTAAACACGCTAACCGAGCAAGCCACTGAAACGGTAACAATAAGGACATTTTCCAATCAGAAACCGTGGGTGGACAGATCAATCCGTGATGCAGTTAACCATCGTACTGCCGCATACAACGCCGGTCTGTTGTCAGGAAACATGAGCGAGTACAAAGCATCGTGCTACGCTCTCCGTCGTGCAATAAGAGCCGCTAAGCACCAGTACAGGGAGAGAACTGAGTCACATTTCCAGCTCAATGACTCTTGACGCATGTGGCAGGGACTGAAGACCATATGTTCCTCTGGAAATAACTCCTCCGCAGAGGTGAGAGCAGATCCGTTGCTGGCCGAAGAGCTAAACACCTTCTACGGCCGCTTTGAATGTAATGGCGGCGCGACTCTGCCGATCAGCGCGTCAGGAAGCAGCAGACAGAGCAGCGATGATTATGCTATCACCTTGTCAGAGGACGATGTTCAGAGGGAACTAAAGAGAGTGAACGTCAGGAAAGCAGCAGGACCTGATGGGATTACTGGCCGCGTTCTGAGGTCCTGTGCTGATCAGCTTGTTTACTTCCATCTTTAATGAGTCCCTCGCTACCTCTGTTGTTCCCACCTCCTTTAAAAACTCTGTCATCATCCCTGTGCCTAAGAACAGTAAACCCTCTTGCATGAATGACTATCGTCCAGTTGCCCTCACATCGACAGTCATGAAGGTTTTTGAGAGACTTTTAAAGAAACACATTTGCTCCTCCATCCCTGCTACTTTGGACCCTCTTCAGTTTGCCTATCGGCCAAATAGGTCTACTGATGATGCCATCTCCCAGGTATTGCACTCCTCCCTCACTCACATCGACAGCAAAAATGGCAACTATGTCAGGCTGCTATTCATTGACTATAGCTCAGCTTTCAACACTATAGTCCCCACCAAGCTAGCTGTCAAACTCTCAGACCTTGGCCTAAACACTTCACTCTGTGACTGGATTCAAGATTTCCTCACCGCCAGACCACAAGTGGGGAAAGTCGGCCAGTTCACCTCCAATTCCATCACCCTGAACGTAGGAGCCCCACAGGGCTGTGTCCTGAGCCCCCTGCTCTACTCTCTATACACCCACGACTGCGTGTCCTCTCACAGCTCCACTTCTATTGTCAAATTTGCGGATGATACTGTGGTTCTGGGCCTCATTAACAACGATGACGAGGCCGCATACTTGGATGAGGTGGAGAGACTCACATCATGGTGCCAGGACAACTGTCTCTCTCTGAACGTGAGCAAAACTAAAGAGCTGATTGTAGACTTCAGGAAGAGACAGCAGCGGCCCTACACTTCTCTTATGATCAGTGGGACCCCTGTGGAGAGGGTGAGTAGCTTCAAGTACCTCGGTGTAAACATCTCCGAGGACCTGACATGGACTACACACATTCAAACACAGGTTAAGAAAGCCAGCCAAAGACTGTACCATCTGCGACAGCTGAGGAAATTCAGGGTCTCACCAGCTATCCTGAAAACTTTCTATTCAGGGGCCATAGAAAGTGCATCTCAGTGTGGTATGGTAATTCCTCAAACCAGGACTGCAAAGCTCTACAGAGAGTCGTGCGCTTAGCTGAGCGCATCTCAGGGTCTGCTCTCCCCTCTCTGCAGGTAATCTACCTCAAACGCTGTAAAAGCAGAGCTGCTAAAATCCTCAAAGATTATTACTCACCCAGGCAACTATCTTTTCTGTTTACTGCCATCTGGCAAGCGCTTCAGGAGCATGATGGCAAAAACTGAGAGACTGAGGAGGAGCTTCTTCCCTCAGGCCATCAGGCTCCTTAACACAAACCCAGTCTCATAAACACTTACTAGATTGTTAACTATATTCTCATCACCCGTATTGCTGCTTTGTGTACATACCCTGAACAACCCGTCTGGACATCCCTCTTATTCATATTACTATTTAGTAAGTCCCAGTACACTGTTTTTTGCACATCTTATTGTTTTGCACTTTTTATTCCATTGCACATTTTACTCTTATTCTCTTTTTTTTACCATATATATGCTCTTGTTACTTTTATATAATTTTTATTATTTTGCACTGTCCACTGAGCGGACCTGATTTGATTTACATTTCACTTCTGATTATACCCTGTATAATTTATTATGTGACCAATAAAGAAACCTTGACCTTGAGATGAAGCATTCAGATTAGGAGATAATGCAGCCATCAAAACAGCAAGAGCCAATCTGTTCTGTGGCATCAAAAATTTGAAACGGTCATATGCTCAAAAAAAATCAATAATCACTTCACAGACAGCAGAGACACATGGAGCCTGTGGCAAGCCATTCAGGCCATCACTGACTACAAGCCCCCGCCACAGGCCTGTGAGGACAACACACCCCTCCCAGATGCACTCAACCCCTTTTATTCATGCTTTGAAATGCAGAATTACACACCTGCACAAAAACTGCCCACACCTCCCAATGACCAGGTGCTCTTTCATTCTCCAGCTGACATAAGGAAGACCCTATCTAGGATTAACCCATGCAAGGCTGCGGGTCCTGACAACATACCTGGTCGTGTACTGAAAGACTGTGCCGAACAGCTGACAGATGTCCTAACAGATATCTTCAACACCTCGCTGAGCCAGTACTTTGAAGTACTTTGAGAGGCTAGTCATGCACAACATCAAAACCAGCTTCCCCAACACTCTCGATCCGCTCCACTCGTTGGCCGCAACACCTCGAGCACTACCCCACTGAGCACAGGTTCCCCACAATGCTAGTGTGCTCAGCCCAATGCTCTTCACACTGCTGACCCACGACTGCACTGCCATGTTTCAGCTCCAACCACATCATCAAGTTTGCCGATGACACATCAGTGGTAGGTCTCATCAGCAACAACGATGAAGTGCACTACAAAGAGGAAGTGGCAGAGCTGGCTGAATGGTGTGTTGCTAATAACCTGTCCATCAATGTGAGTAAGACAAAGGAGGTTGTGATGGTCTGCAGGAGAAATCTGGTGACCACTCCCCACTGACCATCAACAGCTTAACTGTGGAGAGTCAGCAGTACTAAATTCCTGGGGCTGCACATCACAGAGGACCTCACCTAGACCACCAACACTACATCACTCTCCAAGAAGGCACAACAGCGCCTACACTTTCTCCGCTGGCTAAAAAGTGCAAGTCTACCTCCACCCATCCTCACCACTTTCTACAGGGGAACCATTGAGAGCGTGCTGACCAGCTGCATCACTGTCTGGTACAGGAACTGTAGTGCAGCAGACCGCAAGACCCTCCAGCGGACAGTGAACACAGTTGCAAAGATCATCAGTGCCCCTCTCCCATCCATCCTGGACATTTTCCAGGCAGTGAGAGCCCTGAACTAAAAAAATATATTTTTTAAATCACCCCGCCTCTCTCTGAAACCCCACACAAACTACCTCTGTCACGGTACGGCAGGTGTGCTCTGGCCTGGTCCTTGAGGGCCATATCGTTGTACCCAAAGCCCTCATAGGAGAGGAAGAATTGTACAAACTTGTTAAATCAGCTAAACCAACATGTATGTTAGACCCTATTCCATCTAAACTACTAAAAGAGGTGCTTTCAGAAGTCACAGATCCTTATTTGGCTATTATTAATTCATCATTGTCATTAGGATATTTCCCCAAAAACTTAAGCCTCTCATTAAAAAAAACACACACAACTTGACCCCAAAGACCTAGTTCATTACAGACCAATCTCGAATCTCCCTTTTCTGTCAAAAATACTAGAAAAGGTTGTATCCTCACAATTATATTCCTTCTTAGAGGAAAAGTATATCTGTGAGAATTGCCAGTCAGGATTTAGACCATCTCATAGTATTGAGACTGCTTTCATTAGAGTGACAAATGACCTGCTCTTATCATCTGATTGTGGTTGTTTCTTTCTATTAGTGCTAATGTATCTAGGCGCTGCGTTCGACACTATAGATCACAACATTCTTTTGAATAGACTATCAAATCAAATCACTTTTATTGTCACATCACCACAGCACATGTGCCTTGGTGAGTGAAATTCTTGAGAGCGTGTTCCAGAAAGTGCAGAAACAATTTACATATAGACAGTACATACTTTAAGACTTATACATGATGACAATGTGCAAAATACACATACATATACTCAGTGCACACAGTGTACTATTAGATATACTAAAAGTTATCAATACACATTATACATTAAGTACACATATATACACACAATAATATGCGAAGGTGCAACAGATTACACATAAGCCGGATATGCAATGTCATGGATGTTCAGTGGTAGCAGATAGGTTGTTGTATTAGTGCAGTGTGTGTGTGTAGTCCAGTTTGAACTGTTAAAGTGCATGGCATACAGTAAATTGGGAGTGTGCTGTATGGTGTATTAGTATTGACTGTTCATTAGCCTGATAGCCTGAGGGGAAAAAGCTATCCCTCAGTCGGCTAGTGCGGGACTGGATGCTGTGGAGACGTCGTCTTCTCCCAGGAATTTAGTGCAGCAGAGAGTACAGTCTTTGGGATGGGTGACTGGAATCATCGATGATCCTCCGGATAGTGTAGATGTCCTGAAGGGAGGGAAGCTCACCTCCAACAATGTTGCGGGCAGTTCGCACGACCCTTTGCAGAGCTTTGCGGTTGCCAGCAGTGCTGTTTCCAAACCAGGTGGTGATGCAGCAGGTCAGGATGTTCTCCACAATGCAGCTGTAGAATGATCTGAGGATGCTGGAGCTCACTCCAAACTTCCTCTGCCGTCTCAGGAAGAAGAGGCACTGATGTGTCTTCTTTAGCACTGCATCTGGGTGAGCGGACCATGTGAGATCCTCAGTGATGTGAACACAGAGGAACTTAAACTCTAACGCAGCCTAGACTAGAACACTTTGTTGGCATTGGTGGAAGTGCATTAGCAGGGTTCAAATCATACTTATCTGACCGCCACCAATTCGTAGCAGTGAATGAAGAGTTATCATATCAATCACAAGGGCCGTATGGAGTACCTCAAGGCTCAGTAGTACTAGGGCCGTTACTTTTCACGCTTTACATGTTACCCTTGGGAAATATCATCAGGAAACACAGGGTTAGCTTTCACTGTTAAGCTGATGATAATCAGCTCTATATTTCTTCACGACCTGGTGAAACACACCAAATTGAGAAACTTATGGAATGCATAGTCGATATAAAAATGAGTGTCGAGTAATTTCTTATTTCTAAATTCTGAAAAAACAGAGGTGTTAATTATCGGACCGAAAACCCCCACAAGTAATACCCTAGAACACTGTCTAACGCTTGATGGCTGCTCTATCGATTCTTCATCATCAGTCAGGAACCTAGGTGTGCTATTTGATAGCAATCTCTCCTTTGACAGCCACTTTTCTAGCATTTGTAAAACTGCATTTTTTCATCTTAAAAATATAAATAAACTGAGACCTATGTTCCATGTCGAATGCATGTTATGACCTCAAGGTTAGATTAATGTAATGCTTTATTGGGTGGTTGTACTGCACGCTTGATAAACAAACTACAGATGGCTCAAAATGCAGCAGCTAGATACATTTACACATCTGTATTGCAGAGATTTTTAACATTAGCTAAGCTAGCGGACAGGGAGTCCAACACGTTAACATTGTCACTTCCATTACCCAACCATTCTAATAAAGAACCAACGGTGACTATGGGTGTGAGCGTCCAATATGTTTTAGATGTTGTTGCAAATTGTGTTTTGAAGAAAGTTCCACAGAGGAATGCAAAGATTTTTGGATAAAATGTCTAAAACCAAAGATGTCGCTTCTTGGACAGATTCGGGCGAGTTTGTGTTGAAAGGTAGAACCATCCCCAGTTCACACATGCTGGATTTAGTGAAAAGTGTCGTGGCACTGCAAAAGATTCTTGATGAACGTAGGCCTGCTGGATGGAATGAGTTTTTGGAGGCATTTGCCACTTTAAACATGCCATATTCAATGGTCCCAAATCACTATGTTAGACATACAATTAACTCTTTTAAAACCAAATAGTCACCCTCAATAACCACAATAAAATAAAAACAATAAAAAAAAACAATAATAAAAACAGAGTAGACCAAAGTACCCCAACAAGACAATCTAATGTTCAAATCAAGTCAAGTTGAGTTTTATTGTCATTCCACTACATGTGGACATACAGTGGAACAAAATGTCGTGCCTCACAGGACCACGGTGCTACATGAATACAGACATACAACAATGAAGTAAAACAGTATAAACCTATACACAACTAACCTACTGTCAGATTTTGACTATATATATGCAATATATAAAGTGGTTTAAACAAAAAAATAAAAACTGTAAAACTGTACAAATTCCTCACAAATACTGTACATGTGCAAAGAGAAACATTCATGAGTCAAGCAGCTGGCTGGGGAAGAGTGTAAGATAGTTTAGTGTTAAACTAAACTAAAATGTTGTTGGCCTTTCGGGTCAGCTAACTACAATACCCAGCATATACCTCAGACTAAAAATGTGGCCGTCCCGGATCCATATCCCAAAATGATCATACGTGACTGTTCTCTAAATTGTCGGAGTTCTGATTATACACACTCTCCGATACCCTATATAAAAAGACTTGCATTTCCACACTTTTTGTGAAGTATACGCTTCTACCGTGTTGCGATTGTTACAAACCACCTTTTTTTTGTGATCTCCGTTAGTGACACAAAGCCCAAAACATTTCTGCGAATCGATTCTTTTCCACAGTCCGGTTCAACGAACCGTGCACTATTTGATGTGATACTGTAGCTGATGGCTGCATGGTTACAATTTGATCTCTAATTGTATCGATTTTGGAGGCAAGATAGTTAATAAAGTCGTTACTGCTGTGCTGTTGGGAAATGTTAACACCTGTTGATTTATTTTTTGCTAATTTTGCCACTGTAGTGAATACATACCTGGGGTTATGTTTGTTTTCTGCTGAAAGAGACAGCAGTTTTTAAAGCTTTTCTGTAGGATAGGGTACTTTCCCGCCAAGCAATACGAAACACCTCTAGTGTAGTTTTCCTCCAGCTGCGCTACATTTTCCGGCCTACTCTCTTTAGGGTGCGAGTCTGCTCATTATACCACGGTGTTGGACTCTTTTCCTTAATCTTCCTTAAGTGTAAAGGAGCAACCATCTGCGCTTTTGGATATGCTGAGTAAACCAGGAAGATTACTTGCAGAGCAGTCTTTTGTGGTAGAAGTGATGGTTCTACCATATTTGGAAGAAGGAGTTGAATTTACAGCTTTGGCTACTTGGAGTTTACACAAGACTAGATAATGATCTGATATCAAGGTTCAAGGTTTTTTTATTCATCACATACACAATTATACAGAATATAATCCATAGTGAAATGTAAATCAGGTCAGGTCCGCTCAATGGACATTGCAAAATACGTAACACAAGAGTATATATATAAATATAGGTAAAAATAAAAAACAATATTGCGATATATCGCTTTGCTGCAAAATTTCAACATCAATTCCATGTGAAAGTATTAAAGCTAGAGTATGATTTCGACAATGAGTACGTCCTGACACGTGTTGTCGTTCCGATAGAGTTCAGAATGTCTATGAATGCTCATCCTAATGCATCTTTTTCATTATGAACACGGATATTAAAATCACCCACAATTAAGACTTTATCTGCAGCCAGCACTAACTCTGATAGAAAATCAGCAGATTCTTTAATAAAGTCTGTATGCTGCCCTGGTGGCCTGTATATAGTAGCCAGTACAAACATCAGAACATCACAGGTGATTTATCATTAATACTTTTTTCTCTAGATAATGTTATATGAAGAACAATTACTTCAAAGGAGTTATACTTAAAGCCTGTCTTCTGATAAATACTGAGAATATTGCTGTAAACTGTAGCAACACCTCCCCTTTTGGACGCAGCTCATTTTTACAAACAATAATCTTTGGGGGGGAAGGCTCGTTTAAAATAATGTATTCATCTGGGTTTAGCCAGGTTTTTGTCAAACAGAGCCCATCTAGTTTATGATCATTTATCATATAATTTACAAAAAAACGCTTTCATAGAAAGGGACCTGATTTTCAACAGGCCGAGCTTTATCATTTGTTTATCTGTGTTATATACATTTTTTATTTATTGAACATCAATTAAGTTGTTACTCATAAATTGGTTTGGACATTTTTTGTATTTTCTAGTTCGGGGAATAGACACAGTCTCTATAGTGTGATATCTAGGTGAAAGAGTCTCTATGTGCTGAGTATTAACTGACTTCTGTGATGTGAGGCGGCTAGCAGGCAGTCGGTTTAGCCAGTCTGTCTGCTTCCTGACCTGGGCCCCAGTTAGTCAAGTATGAACTCTAAGACTATGTGCCATAATTCTAGAGAAGAGCGGCACCACCCCAGGAGGGATGAAGACCATCTCTTTCAACAGGTCAGGTCTGCCCCAAAAACCCAATTGTCTATAAAACTTGTCTATGTTATTCTGCGGGCAACACTTAGACATCCAGCCATTGAGTGACGACAGTCTACGATGAATCTCATTACTCTGGTAAGCAGGGAGCAGACCAGAGCATATTATAGTGTCTGTCATTGTACTTGCAAGTTTACACACCTCTTTGACATTTTTTTAGTGATCTCCGACTGGCGAAGTCGAACATAATTAGCGCCAACATGGATAACAATCTCACTGAATCTGTGTTAAGCATTAGCCAGCACTTTTAAATTTGCCAAGATGTCAGGCGCTCTGGCTCCTGGTAAACAATGGACTGTGGTGGCTGGTGTCTCTATTTTGACATTCCTTACAATAGAATCACCAATAACTAGAGCAGTTTCATAAGGTTTCTCAGTGGGTGCGTCCAAAACCCGCAGTGCTGTTTCCAAACCAGGTGGTGATGCAGCAGGTCAGGATGTTCTCCACAATGCAGCTGTAGAATGATCTGAGGATGCTGGAGCTCACTCCAAACTTCCTCTGCCGTCTCAGGAAGAAGAGGCACTGATGTGTCTTCTTTAGCACTGCATCTGGGTGAGCGGACCATGTGAGATCCTCAGTGATGTGAACACAGAGGAACTTAAACTCTAACGCAGCCTAGACTAGAACACTTTGTTGGCATTGGTGGAAGTGCATTAGCATGGTTCAAATCGTACTTATCTGACCGCCATCAATTCGTAGCAGTGAATGAAGAGGTATCATATCGATCACAAGTGCAGTATGGAGTACCTCAAGGATCAGTACTAGGGCCGTTACTTTTCACGCTTTAAATGTTACCCTTGGGAAATATCATCAGGAAACATGGGGTTAGCTTTCACTGTTATGCTGATGGTACTCAGCTCTATATTTCTTCACGGCCCGGTGAAACACACCAAATTGAGAAACTTATGGAATATATAGTCGATATAAAAAACTGGATGACGAATAATTTCTTACTATTAAATTCTGAAAAAGTGTGTAATATCGTAAAAGGTGTTAATTATCGGACCTAAAAACCACACAAGTAATAACCTAGAACACGGTCTAACACTTGATGGCTGCTCTCTTGATTCTTCATCATCAGTCAGGAACCTAGGTGTGCTATTTGATAGCAATCTCTCCTTTGACAGCCACGTTTCTAGCATTTGTAAAACTGTTTTCATCTTAAAATATATCTAAACTGAGACCTATGCTCTCAATGTCAAATGCAGAAATGTTAATTCATGCGTTTATGACCTCAAGGTTAGATTATTGTAATGCTTTATTTGGTGGTTGTTCTGCACGCTTAATAAATAAACTACAGATGGTCCAAAATGCAGCAGCTAGAGTTCTTAGAACCAGGAAGTATGACCACATTAGTCCGGTTATGTCAACACTGCACTGGCTCCCTATTAAAACATTGTATAGATTTTAAAATCTTGTTAATTACTTATAAAGCCCTGAATGGCTTAGCTCCTCAGTATTTGAGTGAACTCTTATCGCATTATAGTCCTCCACGTCTGCTATGATCTCAAAACTCTGGCCATTTGATAATACCTAGAATATAAAAATCAACTGCCGGCAGCAGATCCTTTTTCTATTTAGCGCCCAAACTCTGGAACAATCTACCTAACACTGTTCGAGAGGCAGACACACTCTGTCAGTTTAAACCTAGATTAAAGACCCATCTCTTTAACCTGGTGTACACTTAACACACTAATACGCTTCTAATATTCAAATCCGTTAAAGGATTGTTAGGCTGCATTAATTAGGTCAACCGGAACTGGGAACACTTCCCATAAACACGATGTACTCGTTACATCGTAAGAAGAATGACATCTATGCTAATATTAGTCTTTTTCTTTCTTATTCCGAGGTCACCGTAGCCACCCGATCCGGTCCTTATCCAGCCCAAATGATCACTGCAGTCAACAGATCCAGTCCGTAACCAGATCAGATGGTGGATCATCACTTAGAGATGACTTCTACCACTCTGAATGTCAGTGGAGACCAGGACACCTAGATGAGCCCCAGAGACAGATCTCCAGTGAGGACTTCGTCATCTAGACAGACATCGGGATAGGGCCACTGTAACCAGTGGAGCCCTTACACTGACTTTGCTGCAGTTGGAACAAACTACTGGTTCGTCTGGCCAGAGGGGAACTGGCCCCCCCGACTGAGCCTGGTTTCTCTCAAGGTTTTGTTCTCCGTTCTGCCACCGATGGAGTTTTGGTTCCTTGCCGTTGTCGCCTCTGGCTTGCTTAGTTGGGGACACTTCATTTACAGCAATATCACCAACTTGATTGCACAGATACTATTTAAACTGAACTGAGCTGGACAATGACATCACTGAATTCAATAATGAAATGCCTTTAACTCAAAAATGTTCCTGTTTTGATATTGTGCAGTTGCTTTGACACAATTTGTATTGTTAAAAGCGCTATATAAATAAAGGTGACTTGACTTGACATGTGGGCCAGAACATCATTCCACGTGCCAGATACGGGCCTACAATATGTTGCTATATGGGTACCCTTAAAAGAGACTATATTATGAGTCATATTGCCAAAAACAATGCATTACATCTTTCTAAACTTTTATTTCAGGAGCATACACATACACAGTATATATTTAAAGTACTTTGAACCATTAAACTTTCAAGTTCCAAAACCCTGAACTTGCACATGCATATAATAGTGAAATGTTCAACAAAATGTTGAGTAGAAAAAATATTTCAGAAACAAAAGGTGCTATGTTACTTTGCATACCGTTTTAGTCATGTTGTCCCGGCAGTGTATGAAATCCAAAGTGTTTGGGATTCAAAATGTGAAGGTGCAGAAATATTTCTGGAAGAGGTTTGATCCTCTGCCTCCGTTATGGTTTTGCTTTCTCGCGACGGCTTGAAATGTATAAGATTCCATCTAATGCAGAGGCACTGCGCACACAGAATGATGGTTGTATGACATCAAAGCACCGCGAGAGCTACAGAGAACAGACGGCTCCTCATGCTTTTGAATCACTCTCGCGGTACTTTGATGTCATACTCCGATCGTCTGCGTGCTGCTGCTCCAAGTTGAACACACCTATACTGTACATTTCGCCCTCTGTTGGAATTAAAAAGTGCTAACTTCTCCCCACCATCTCTTAGGAAAAGTAAAATAATTACGTAAATCGATCCTGATGTAAAACAATCGATTTTTAATCGTTTTAAAAAGAAATGCGAGAGTTAGGTGAATCAATTTTGTCTCCCCTCCCCTAGTTTTTTAGTACACCCTGGACAGAAAATGAAATGTACCCTCTTCGTGCTTTGACACACATGCAAAGACATGCTTATAATTTTTAATGATTATAATTACACATTGTTGTGAACATCTGCTTATTTCCTGCATGCTGATGACCAGTTCTTGGTTTTTTTATGTCAATTTCCTCTACTATTCTTAGTAATTTCACACCTACATTTATTAAGACACATTTCTAAGCTTGATGTCATAATTTCACCCTGTGCTCACACATGTTAGTCTATTTTATTACAAGGCTCTGCCATCTCAAACAGCCTGTGATGTTCACTTGTGCGATGTGCAATGTCATAAGCAGTCTCTCCGGCACTGTTTTTCAGTCCTGCCTGTAGGGTGCGCTGTGACAGCAATAACTCAATCGTCTGCCCAGCTGCAGTATTTCCAGCAGCCAGTTGTAGGGGTGTGAGTCGCCCCGCTGTCAAGCCATTGACCTCTGCCCCCCAATTCAAAAGACATGAAGCTACAGTGGCATGACCCCAGCGACAGGCGCTATGTAGCGGCATCCAACCATCAGTAGTTCTTGCATGAAGATTCGCTCCAGCATTCAAAAGAGCAGAAACCACGGCATAATGGCCACTGTAAGCAGCACGGTGAAGAGGAGTGTAACCATCTCTATCATGACAATTAGCTAGTGTTGGATCCAATACGAGGAGATGTTCTACTGTGGCTAACTGTAAGAGAGAGAGAGAGAGAAACAAAAAGGGTTAGAAAAACAAAGCAAGACAAATAAACAAACGGAAATGCATTAATACATAATTTCTTCTGTGCCAAAAATAAACTTTTTTGATATTAAAAAGAAACCATGAGATATTATAGAACAATTTCCTTATTTATGTCATACTGAACATCACTGGCCTACACATACAACTTCTAATCATCAAACTGTAACCATTAACTCTATTTGTAAACTTTAAATTAGAGTGAGCTTGGCAACCTCTTGTAAATATTTAGCAACCCCTGGTAGGGGTTTTTGTATTTGTGAGGCTGTCATTATTAGAGGTAATAGGTCCCTGATAGCAAGCAACCATTGAATCAATATTAAAAATAGTTGCTTTGTCAGTGTTAATTGCATTGAATCAAAATCACTTTTGCACCTGCAATTAATGCAAATAATGAAATTTCCTTGTCATCAGTGTTTGCTTTACTTGGGGTTCTTGACTCTTTGTACTTTAATGTTAGGCTTTCATTGTCGCTTGTGAAAATGTGCTTACATACATTTGTTGAGGCAATAAAAACTAAGATCCAATGATGTTAACTGAAGTCATTGTGAGGTTATTTTAATAATTGCTCACAAGTGTAGTGAAATTTGCCTTCACCAATCTAGGGAGGCGAATTAGTGTAGTGATGGATATTCAAGTCACAGGTGACGTTATAATTTTGGATCACGTGTCACTTAAGGTGTGGTTAGGAGTACATCACATAAGAAAGATTGGTGGGATATCTAACTTGTAGAACCTTAAATGCATTATCAACACAAGGAAGACACAAGTGTAATAAAATAGATTTTATTAACAAAAGATAGACAAGAGTAATCAACAACTACTAAATAAATACCATGAGTGGAAAAAGGAATAAAGATGTGCATAAGATACATAAAATGCAAGTGATGTTGCTATGTCAGAGCTATGTTATCAGGAAAGATAAACTGTTACTACTCTGAAATAAATAAGGTGAAGAACCTTATCATGCATCAGTTGGCAGCCATATCACCCTGTAGCCCAAGACCGGTTTCCCACTGAAGCTAAGCAGGGTTGAGCCTGGTCAGTACCTGGATGGGAGACCTCCTAGGAAAACTAGGTTGCTGCTGGAAGAGGTGTTAGTGAGGCCAGCAGTGGGTGCTCATCCTGTGGTCTGTGTGAGTCCTAACACCCCAGTATAGTGACGGGGACACTATACTGTAAAAAAAAGCACTGTCTTTCAGATGAGACGTTAAACCGAGGGGCCCTGACTCTATGTGGTCATAAAAAAAAATCCCATGGCACTTCTTGTAAAGAGTAGGGGTGTAACCCCGGTGTCCTTGCCAAATTCTCTCCAATGGCCCTTGTCAATCATGGTCTCCTAATAATCCCCATCAACTTGATTGGCTCTATGACTCTCTATCCTCTCCACCTGTAGCTGGTGTGTGGTGAGCGCACTGGCACCGTTGTCCTGTGGCAGCCGTCGCATCATCCAAGTGGATGCTGCACACTGGTGGTGGTTGAGGAAAGACCCCACCCATATGATTGTAAAGCGCTTTGAGTGTACAGCAATAAACAATAAAGCGCTATATAAATGCATCATTCATTAATTTATATGCATCAAACAAATATATGAAAGATTTGCTATAAACTGCAATCAGCTATATGACATCTAATGTGTCACGACGCAGCGTGGAAGCCCGTGGAAAAATGGAGATCTGGGTCCAAATGCAGGTAAGCTTCTTTACTTTATTAAATCAAAAGCCAACAGGCAAAAACAAAACAATAATCAAGAACGGGACACCCCAGACGGCAACGTAGTGCTGGTGTCCCGAGTGCACGAAACCGAATGTAATCGGTCAGACAATAAACACAGTGAAATACAAACAAGCACATGTGAGTGCTGGTAAATGTAATCTCGGCAGGCAGAGGGATGGGGCTGAGGTGCATAAATAGTCCACACATTGGGAACAGCTGAGAGTGATGAGTAGGTAGGTGCACAGGTGTGTGGAGTGAAGTGGTGAGTAGGTGTACAGGTGTGTGGAGTGAAGTGATGAGTGGGTGCACAGGTGTGTGGAGTGAAGTGATGAGTCCAGGAGGAAGGGAGGTGGCGCCCTCTGGCAGAGAGAGGGAGGACGCCGGGCCTGGACTCCTGACAATGTAATTTAGAAAAATAATATACTGATACTACATAATGCCAATGTCTCTGGACGAGGTTTGGATATGTGATAGCTACATTCTCTGTGGTTGAGTAAGCAGTCCGGTGGGGGTGACTTCATCCACTGGTTGTGCTGGTAAAAATGCAGAGGGGAAAGGAGCAGGAATCTGTTTTGATAGCCTTGAACATGAAGCGTTGGAGGATGCTAATCTCCTGGAGCACCAAAGGTACCTAAAATCTGGAACACGCAGATGTGGTCCTGGAGTAGGTACAGAAGGTCCTTAGCTTGGAACACACAAGCAAAGGTACCTTGGAGTGAAGGTTTGCTCGCTGGAGCTAAACCTTGTTGCAGATGTCTGTGTGTCTTCTGCCTCTCTTGATCTGCTGTTGCCTCACCCTTGCAGACAGGGGACTCAGATCGTAGTTTCTTATGCTGTCCCTTCCTTTGCAGGACTGAGAGGCAGAACAACGTGTTTTTGTTGCTACCTTCCCAGTAACAGGACTCCGAACTGGTTTATCTGTTAGTGTCTCACCCTTGGGGGCCTCAGATTCAGAGCTAGTAGTGTCTTTTGGGAAGGTACCTTTATCTCTTTCCAATGAGGAGGAGATTGCAATCTAGCATTTCTCCATTTCCAGGCTGTGATTGGCTGTTTCCATCAGAGTGGGGGGACACGATGTGGCCCACCCTTCTTTCCTCCTGTGGAACTTATTTGCATAGTCCAAAAAAGTGTAACTAAAGTTTTAACAATGCATTATTCACTTCCCAGACCCCAACCAGAATACCTTTGGCAAATGGTGAAGAGTGAACATGACAGTTCACTCTTCTTCGATCATGTTTGGACTTAATGTGTTCGTAACAAGGTGTTGCACTGTCACTGAGAATACTTATTTCTCTGAATAAGTATAAGATGCGTGTGTTGTAGTTTCTAGTTTGCATCAGTTTAAGGTTTGAGAACATAGTTATGAATGGATTTGGATGGAACTGCTGGGTATCAACATAGTACAAAACTCATTCATGACTCCCATCATGCATTGCAGTTGATCTATTTATCTGAATTAGTTTGATTGCCACCATTGTTGAGGTTTGTATGATGGGTGTTGATGTCTAAATCTTTCTGTATATTTCACCACGGTATCTTTGGATTTGTGAAACAGAAGATTCTGAGGTGGGATGGGGGTGCCAGATTTTTTTATAGGTTTAAGGGGGGGCGCGACCAAAGAAGTTTGAGAACCACTGCACTAGAGCATCCCTTCATTCAGACACAGTGGAATATTTGATAAGAATCAGTGTAGAGGGGCCAAGTCCAGAAGATTTTGATGCTAGAGAGTGTGGCCAGCTGGTTTAGCCAAGGCCAAAGATCAAGAAGGCCAAAGTACAGGAGTTGGCCATCCGAGGGGCATGTGACGTCAATAGAGACATTCGAGACAGCCGAGGCCTTGTTGGAACAGGTCTTCCGGTTCTACGGTCTGCCAGAGGATATCGTTTCAGACCGGGGTCCCCAGTTTACCTCCCGCGTCTGGAAGGCCTTCTGCCAACAGCTGAATATCAACGTCAGTCTCACCTCCGGTTATCATCCACAATCTAACGGTCAGGTTGAAAGATTAAATCAGGAGATCACCCGGTTCTTACGCTCCTATTGCCACCGAAATCAGAACGATTGGAGTCGTTTCCTACTCTGGGCGGAATATGCACAGAATTCACTCCGCAAGCCATTAACCGGCCTCACCCCTTTTTGGACTACACGTGAACTAGCAAACTAGAGTTTTGTAGGGTTAAATCAAAATGGCTTGCCCTATTAGTTCTTAGGCTATGGTACCACTTAGTATATGGTCTTATCCTGTGTTAAAACTGTGTAAAATCTCTAGGAAGAGGTGAATATATATATTAGTGCTGTCAAAGTCAACGTGTTAATGCAAATTAATTTTTACGGCACTATTTTTTTTTAACGAGCAATAAATGTAGCGCAGTTTCTGTTTGACCCATGCCCGTAGTTTTAGAAATGGCCAACATAGCGACTTTGCAGACCCCTTTAGCGACTTTTTTTTCCTTCCAAAAAAGTGCCTAGCAACAAATCTGTAGGGCTTGCCCAAACTTTTAGTTTCTGATACTCACTTGTGTACTGCCGTGTGAGGTCTTTCTTTCCCAGCGTGCAGACACCTCTCTCTCTCTCTCTGTACATCTGCATTGATTAGCAAGCGGCTGAGAGGAGCAGCGGTTTCAGTTAAACACAGATATTGTGATGCTTCTCTAATATTACATGCAAGTATAACTGAAATCACAGCACATCTATTGTCTTTATCTTATGTGTATTTGATTTCATCAGACGACGGCTCGATTATAAATCATTTTTGTCCAGATTAACGTCTTGGAAGTGAGAGCTGGTTATAGTTATGTAGTCTTAATGGGTCATGTTTCAGTCACTATTTCATATTCATTCCATTGTCTGACAACAGAAACTGTTTTATTGAGAATTTAGCAGCATACAACAAATGTAATAATAAATAAATGCAACTTTTACATGTTCAGAAGAAGTGAGCTGCCCAGTCGTGGGGGTTTGTGTAAGTAAATTGCTCAGTGCAAAGAAAGAGAAGTAATGGGAACCTGTTATTTTTTTTCATGTGTCTAATAGACATGAACATTCTTTGAAAAACATCTATGTCATTTGAAACATGTCTAGTCTTCATGCTCTATGTTGACTATGGTTTCAATAATAATAAACATACATTTGCATAAAGCATCCATATTCGTGCCACGGTGATTGGAGTATTAAAAACTTGAAAAGTATTAATTTAAGGTATATTTAGAACAAATTTAATTTAGATTAATCACAAGTAAAAT
Source organism: Oxygymnocypris stewartii (assembly GCA_003573665.1). Lineage (NCBI taxonomy): Eukaryota > Metazoa > Chordata > Actinopteri > Cypriniformes > Cyprinidae > Oxygymnocypris > Oxygymnocypris stewartii. Next base: position 179,247 of record QVTF01000725.1, on the reverse strand, counting down.
CATGACTCATACATTATTTTCCCTGCTGTGTGTGTGTATATATATACAGTGCCCTCCACTAATATTGGCACCCTTGATAAATATGAGAAAAGGCGGCTGTGAAAATAAATCTGCATTGTTTATCCTTTTGATCTTTCACTCAATAAATTCACAAAATTCCAACCTATCATTGAAGTAAAACAATTGAAAGTGGGGAGAAAATCTCATGATGAAATAAATGTTTTTCTCCAATGAATGCTGGCCACAATTATTGGCACCCCTAGAAATTCTAAAATATCTCTGAAGTATATTCCCATTCATATTTACATTTTCTAGCACACCAGGGTGACTAGGAGCATGAAATTGTCCAGCCATGACTTTCTGTTCCACATGATTATAAATATGAGGAACACAAAGGTCAAATTCCCTTTATCATCCATCACAATGAGAAAAAACAAAAAATATATTTCTGATGTGAAGAACAAGATTGTTGAGCATCACAAAATAGAAAGTGGCTGTAAGAAAAGAGTTAAAACATTGAAAATCTCCATTCCCACCATCAGGGTAATAATTAAGAGGTTCCAATCAACTAAAAATGTAAAAAATCTGCCTGAAAGAGGACGTGTGTCTATATCGTCCTAATGAATGCTGAGGAGGAGAGTTTGAGTAGCCAAAGACTCTCCAACGATCACAGCTGGAGAATTGCAGAGATTAGTTGAGTCTTGGGGTCAGAAACCTAAAAAAAAAAAAATCAAACATCCCCTAAATCACCACATGTTGTTCGGAAGGGTTTCAAGAAAAATTATCCTCACTCATCCAAAAACAAACTCCAGCAAATTCAGTTGTCAGACACGACTGGAACTTCAAATGGCACTGGCTTCTATTGTCAGATGAAACTGAAAAAATTGCTTTTTGGCAGCAACCCCACCAGATGAGTTTAGTACAAACAGGGATAAAAAAGTACCCCATGTCCACGGTTAAATATACTGCTGGATCTTTAATGTTGTGGGCCTGTTTTTCTGCTGGAGGTCCTGGACATCTTGTTTAGACACATGGCATCATAGATTCTATCAAATACCAACAGATAAAAAATCAAAATCTGACTGCCTCTGTTAGAAATCTTATAATGGGCCATGTTTTGATCTTCCAGCAGGACAACAATCCAAAACAAACATCAAAATAAACACAAAAATGGGTCACTGAGAACAAAATGAATCTTTTACCATTGCTGTCTCTGTCCTCTGACCTGAACCCTACAGAAAATGAGTGAGGTGAACTGAAGAGAAGAAGCACCATCATGGAGCTGTGAATCTGAAGGATCTGGAGAGATTCTGTATGAAGAAAATGGTTTCTGATCTCTTGTCATGTGTTCTCCAAACTCTTCAGGCATTATAGGAGAAAACTCAGAGCTGTTACCCTGGGAAAATAATTACATTGCAATAATTGGGTGCCAATAATTGTGGCCAACATGAGATTTTCTCCCCACTTTCAATTGTTTTACTTCAATGATAGGTTGGAATTTTGTGCATTTTTTGAATGAAAGATAAAAAGGATAAACAATGTAGATTTATTTTCACAGCCGCCTTTGGTCATATTTACCAAGGGTGCCAATATTAGTGGAGGGCACTGCATATATATATATATATATATATATATACACACACCATAAATTTGATTCAGGATTTAACTGTCAAAGCTTTTTCTCAGGCGGCTGATCTCCTTAATCTAGTGCTAGCAGTAGGCCGCCTGTGTTATTTCCACATATGAATGAGGCCTGAAACCGATCTGAGAATATTGGAATCCATGCAATTTTTTCCTGCTTACATGGTCATGGGCCATATCCAATCTGTGCCACATGGGAGGAAAAAAACTTAAATTGGGTCACTTGAAGTGTAAATGTGTGTAATTATAATTACACTTGCATGTAATTATAATTATTATGTAATAATGCGTGTAAGTGTAATTACACTTGCAGTGTAAATGCGGCCTTAGTTGAAATTGTATAGGTGGCGCTACTGTAGCCATTTTGCCCCAAGCACTTTTGAAACCATATCAGATGTAAATATTCACCACTTTTGGTTTTCGATCATGTTTAGGCTCTCAAAATGGTCATTTTGTCATTTTGGAGAAGAAAAAGAAGAATCTGAGCAATTCCAATAGGTTCCTCGCACCACCGGTGCTCGGGCCCTAAAAAAAAATCCAGAACAAAGTGGAATGGAAAAAGCTGAATTGGAATAAAAAATATATATATAAATAAAATAAAAATGGAATTTGTGGAAAAAAATAAACAGATATCATTGGTCCCTAATCAGTGGACTATTCTCATATTTTTTTTTATAATATAGGGTGAATACTGTATTTAAAATGTTTCTTGTTCTTACTAGTTCAAGCGATGGTTCATTTTACAGTTTGTCAATTGATATAAGATTTTGTACGCTTTGCACCCTTGTGCAGTCTTCAAAGCCTGAAACCACTGAGCCCCCCATATAAATTCCAATTTAACCCTTGGATATATATATGAAATATGTTTTAAATATGAACTGATACAAATGTAAAACTGTAACTTGAATGCAATGTAAGTCGCTTTGGATAAAAGCGTCTGCTAAATGCATAAATGTAAATGTTTGCTTACTCTGTTCCTCTCAGCGGCCCATAATATCAGTTCAGTTGGATTGTCTTGTAATTGAAACTCCTGTTGGTGATACCATTCTTCAGTGTGACAGGTTTCATCATCATCTCCTTCCTCCTCATCTACCCAGCCGCTCTTTGTCCCTACAGGGATCATGTGGCCATGAGACTGCAGCAGGTCAAGCTGGTTAAAGTCTTCTGGAAAATCCATCACGGAGTCCACCTTTAGAGCAAGAGAGAGCGAGAGACTCTGTGTGTGTTTTGGGGAGTGTGAAAGAGAGACAGACGAGGTAACTTAATAGTTACGAATAGTAAGTGAATAGTCCGATAGCATTTTCTTTAAGTAGTAACTGTAGTGCAGCATGCATTTAACACTGTTACCCAGGTTGTAGGACAAAAATCCAAAACATCCAAAACAAAATATTTTTTTCTTAACGTATGATAAATGTATTTTTATCAATAAAAACTTTGTAATGCACGCCTTTAACACTGTTAACCAAGGCTGTTTGACAAAATATTTTTCTTAACTTATGGCAAATGTAAGTTTATCAAGTAAAAAACACATTTTCGTGTACTATTTTTCTTATAAATAGTGTAGATGTTTATCTAATATTTATTACCAGAATAAATCTAATGTATTACCAGAAAAAAAATCGTTCAATCATTGAGCATCATCTAATTCATAACTGTATCATGGTGCCACCTTAGTCTCTTTTTCAATAGGCAGACAGATCAATTTATATCGATATATAACCATCGTTTAAACTATAAAAAATTATTTCATGTTTTCGCATCGCATAACATGTTTCACACAAAACAAAACTCACCGATAGCCAGCCTAAGCTTATTCACATTGAGCACAACATACTCACAGATCTAGTACGGAAACTGTCTTGACGCTGGGAAATGTAGTTTTTGTATGGCCCATGCTCGTATACCCAGTGAATTTCTAAACTACAATTCCCAGATAGACAAAAAAACTTCCCGCGAACATAAGCTTAACTACTTCCGTAGTTGGGAGGGACAACATTTGTCATTATGTAAACGTGCATTAGTGAGCGCTTTGATTCTTTTCATAGGTAAAGTGATATGTATTTTGTTTTGAATTAACTATCAGAGCAGGCGAAATATTTCAAGTCAAGTCTGAAACACTTTGCAGGTGCGATCATTTAGTACAGTTTTAGAATTAAATCTACGTTACTCTTCTTCACGCATGTTTATGAGACAAATGCACAACATACAACTTACCTCATACAGTCTGTAGCTTTCTCTGCGTGAAATTATAGTTACTTTATCTAGATCAAGATCATCAGATTTGAATCTCTCTTTTTTTCTGATTAGCGTCATCATCATTTTCAGTGTCTAACGTTACACAGTATGGCATCAGCTGAAAACGCCATGTGAGTATAATTTAACTTTTGCAACAGTTGAGGTCAGCAGTTTACATACACCTTTCAGAATCTGCAAAATCATGTTAGTACCAAAAATGTGAGTACCAAAACATTTGCAGCCGCATTTTCCGACATTTTCTGTCAGAATTGCAAGGGTTGAATCTCATATTTTTGTCTCTCTCTCTCTCTCTCTCTCTCTCTCTCTCTCTCTCTCTCTCTCTCCATACATATACATATATATTTATCCATTTATTTATGTATATATATATTTATTCATTTATTTATTAGGGATGGCTCAATACCATTATTTTGGCTTCGGTACGATACTAGAATGTAGTAACTCGGTATCGATACCATAGGTGACAAATAACCAGCCTCAAAAGATAAGTGAATTGAAAACAATTGTATTAAAATAATAATGAGATAATAATAAAGATTTATACCTCTGGATCAAACTGTAACAAAAAAACCTACAGGTTACATTTTGATGTTGGAGAAAAAAAACAACTGAAGTAATACAATGAACATATATTTGTCATGGAGTGGAAGAGGACTCCAGTGGCAACCTGTGAAGCTCTGGTGAACACCCAAGAGGGTTAAGGCAGTACTGGAAAATACTGGTGGCCATACAAAATATTGACACTTTGGGCCAAATTTGGACATTTTCACTTAGGAGTGTACTCATTTTTGTGGCCAGTGGTTTAGACATTATTGGCTGTGTGTGGAGTTATTTTGAGGGGACAACAAATTTACACTAGGCTCATTTTCATTACCTTTCAAATTGCGCAAATTAAAATTGCGAATTGAAAATATGCCTAATGGAAACACGTCAATTTCGCAAAAATTCCCATATATTGCCAAAAAAGTTTTTATGCTTGCATGAGGTGGTTTTTGCATTTACAGTTCACATGGCGTATGTAAAAAGTCATATAATCATTATTCAATGTACAATAACCTCCTAGAATCTTTTCATCCGTGGTTGCTCTAATATAAGAGGCTTTTCCTGCCATTAATGCTTAGATAATTTACAGTCTGTGGTGCAGTGTGTGGCTCAGATACGGCCGCTGAAGCTGACTGCGGCCGGTCTAGTCGATGCTTGTGTTTATATCAGCCACGCCACGCATTGTTATGAAGTGGCTCTCCATGCTGCTTCTGTAAAGATACACTCTTATAACTCCTTTGAATAAGTATATCCAAAATCTGTCAAATCTCACCAAAATCGCGATAGGCAAAAGGTTACGTTTTAGTCGCACAACATTGATTAATGGAAACAGCGTCATTTCGAAATACTTTTTTATTGACATTTATAAAATATCGTCAAAGTTTTGCGTAAATCTGTAATGGAAACGTGCCTACTGTTATACAAGCTGTACACTCACTACTTTACATTGTAGCAAAGTGTAATTTCTTCAGTTTTGCTGGGTATGGGGTATTAGCGCCATATATAAAATTAATGTGTGTGTATGTTATGATTCAGAAACCGAAACGCGAAACGAATTCGCGTTGAAACAGGAAGGGAAGTAAACAGAAAAGAATGGCAAAATAACGGTCCACATAAGAGAACACAATCTAGGGATGCATCGATCCGATACTGAGGATCGGTATCGGCTCCGATCCAGTCATTTTCTGCGGATCGATATCGGGTCAGACGAGACCGATCCAAATCCGATCCTGTGCTTTTAAGCTTATAATATTCTGTGTTGTTGTTAAGACAGGGCTCTAGACTAACTTTTTGCACTGGTTGCACTGGTGCGCCTAACTTTTTTCTTAGGTGCACCTGCACAAAAGTTAGGTGCATCCAAATTTTCGTATAGGCAATATTGACTAGTAAACGATTAATGAACAATCTGGTCAACATAACGTTCTTTATTTGAAGCACAATTCTACAAGAAAGGTAACTTACAGAAAAAGTGTTGGTGCTTAAAGAGCTTAAAGTTAAAACATCTCAAGATAAATTAAATAAAAATTAAATCTAAATTAAGTGTGCAGTGCAGTGCTTCTCAACACCCCTTAAACCTATAAAAAAATCCGGCGCCCCATCCAACCTCAGACTACCAAATAATTTCACTAAACATTATGAAAAAAAAGTATTTAAAGAGAAAAAAAAAAAAACACCTGGTCTGTCTGTGCTCATACTGTATTTTAATTAAGGATGGGTATCGTTAAGGTTTTAACGGTATTACTCCTCTTATCGATCCGGTACTTTAACGGTATTCTTATCTGTACTTTTATTTATTTATATATATATACACACACACACACACACATATACACATATATCTATATTTATATGATAGATTAGCAGCTTAATTAACATTGCTTTATATTATGAAATGTTAAATAAATATAAAACATCAATTTGTTAATGCACCAGTGTGCAGGCATTTTTAGTGTTTTATATACATAAGATAAGATACAGTAAGAACATGAACAAAGAAACAAAGTTAAATAAAGTTAAATAAACTGACAAATATACCATTTGTCATACCATAAAACAAATGTACAAATGAAATGAAAAAAAAAAACAGAAATCATAAATCATGGTCGCGATGTAACATTTGCCTACTAACCAATTATTTATCTAATTAACAAAGCTTTGTACCTCACTTGTGTCATACTACCCACATTAAAATGTTTCAAATGGGTAACAGTGCAGGGCTCTAGACTAACTTTTTGCACTGGGTGCACTGGTGCGCCTAACTTTTTTTCTTAGGTGCACCAGCACAAAAGTTAAGTGCACCCAAATTTTCATATAGGCAATATTGACTAGTAAACGATTAACTAACAATGTGGTCAACATAACGTTCTTTATTTGAAGCACAATTCTACAAGAAAGGTAACTTACTGAAAACGTGTTGGTGCTTAAAATGCTTAAAGTTAAAACATCTCAAGATAAATTAAATAAAAATAAAATCTAAGTGTTTTAAGGGCGTCAAACTGAACATCTCATGGCTCAATGTCTTATGGACTATCCTCCATTGCAGTCACATGCCCCTCGGATGGCCAACTCCTGTAGTTTAGCTTTCTTGATCTTTGGCCTTGAATAAACCAGCTGGTCACACTCTCTCTAGCATCAACATCTTCCAGACTTGACCCTCTACACTGATTCTGATCAGATCTTCAACTGTGTCTGAATGAAGGGATGCTCTAGTGCCCCATTACACTGATTCTTATCAGATCTTCCACTGTGTCTGAATGAAGGGATGCTCTAGTGCCCCCCCCCCCCACCCCCCTCTACACTGATTCTTATCAGATCTTCCACTGTGTCTGAATGAAGGGATGCTCTAGTGCAGTGCTTCTCAAATCCTCCCTTAAACCTATTAAAAAATCCGGCGCCCCATCCCACCTCAGACTACCAAATAATTTCACTAAACATTATGAAAAAAAAAGTATTTAAAGAGGAAAAAAAAAACACCTGGTCTGTCTGTGCTTGTACTGTATTTTAATTAGGGATGGGTATCGTTAAGGTTTTAACGGTATTACTACTCTTATCGATCCGGTACTTTAACGGTATTCTTATCTGTACTTTATTTATTTATATATATATACACGCACACACACACACACACACACACACACACACACACACACACACACACACACACACACACATATTATATATATAAATACATATATACATACATCTATATGTATATGATAGATTAGCAGCTTAATTAACATTGCTTTACATTCTGAAATATTAAATAAATATTTAATTAAATAAATAAATATAAAACATCAATTTGTAAATGCACCAGTGTGCAGGCATTTTTAGTGTTTTATATACATAAGCTACAGTAAGAACATGAACAAAGAAACAAAGTTAAACAAACTGACAAACATACCATTTGTCATACCATAAAACAAATGTACAAATGAAATAAAAATCATAAATCAATAAAAAAAACAGTGATTTAATTTTTCCATGAATGTCTACTAACATTAATGTTCAGGTAAATAATAGCTACAACAGAAATCTGAAAGTGATCAAACGTAAATGAACACTGCATAGTTTTCACTATATGTATTGATAGATTAATGCTTAAAGCTATAACTTTATTCAGATTAAGAGCTGTGAGTGATTTTCTCTTTGCATTTTGTTCTTTTAATTAACATTAATGAAGCACCAGTCTGTCACTAAAACAAAATATTGACACACACAATTTTCTCCCAACTTTTCTCGTTCACTTTAAGATATAAACTGTGTTTTAAGTGAATACTCTCCAAGCCGTCCGTTTTTACAAGCTTTGTGTGTATTTGATCGTTTGGACGCGTCTGAAGCTCAAAGTGTACTTTGCTTGTCAGATTTAGAGCGCGCCGTGCACGCGCGCACACACACCCACACACACACACACACACACTTCAGCCTGGGGAACAGCGTCTCTCGTGCGGATTGTACTTTAAACATTTTATTATCAAACATGTCCAGCAATTTAGTAACTGTAAAGACGGCATTTTACAACAATCGACAAACGATTGATCTGATTCTGACGTTCAGGTTTGGGCTTTCATGTTGCGCGTGCTGAAACTCCTCCACGTGAGCGCGATCTCTCTTCTGATTTGGGAATAGCAAAAATGCATTATAGACAAAAGTTTGGGGTCCGCCCTTCACTATCTCTGATTGGTTTAGACCACGATATGAGCCTAATGTGTGTCTGTTGTTAAAGCACAGGGAGACTCAGAGTCGCGGATATTTTTTTCTTTTCTCGAACGGCTGGTCGCACAGGTGCGCCCTCAGATTTTTTTTAGTACGCACCCTTGAGAAATTAGGTCGCACGTGCGACCAAATTGGTCGCACTCTAGAGCCCTGCAGTGTGTTTTGCTGTAGCAACGCCGGTGGTTCTGGAAGCGGATCACTGACCGCACGTCTAGAGGTCTGCACGGGCTTAAAATTGAAGCCCGAACCTGGCCCGTACCCAAGATCGTCTGACCCGACCTGAGCGGCACAGTTAAATTTAGAGCCCAAACCCGAAGTATTTTCCCCCCCACAAGGAATAGCCAATAGAAAAAAGGCTGCATTTCACGATTGCATGCAACGGTCAGTAAACAAATACACAAACAGATTTATCAAGGCTCGGCCATTTCACAAGGCAAAATAAAAAACACCAGTTATGAAAGTTTGTGAACATCAGGTGCGGCGGTCACATTCATTCTGCTGAGTTTATGAATGGTTGTATGGACAAGACGATAATTCTAACGGAGATGTAGTGCGGTAAGATCGTATTTATTTTAATTAATTAATCATTTCTTTGAATTAGCAAGAGAGACCGAGAGAAAGAGAGGGATGAAAGTTGCTTGTGCATGTGAACCTGCATCTGCGCGTCTCTCTCTACAAGCAATGAGGCTTAGTTACTTAAAAAAACAGCGATTTTACCCCCTCGTTGCAGAGAAATATAACGTTGCGAGTCAGTAGCCTATCAAAGCTATTTTACTAATAAAAGTTGCCGTCCTGTTTGTGTGCTGCACGATCTCTGATATCTGTGCAATAATGTGTGTGTGTCTATGAAAGCAGCGTAGCCTCTGTATATAGTTTTGGTTTAGCTACAAACCCGAGCCCGAAGCTATCCATTAAACATTAACCCGACCCGAAAGTATTTCGGGACCCGCGGGCTCGGGCCGGGTAGCAGACCTCTACGCACGTCACAGCCCCACACGCCGTACTTGCGTTTGGGATCATTTTATTTTAAATCCCGATAATGTCAATTGCAAACATTGTTATGATGTTTATGAAGTGTAATGATCCCGTGCATAACTATGGCATGCTCTCTTCATTTTAACAAATGATTGTAATCACATCCATTCATTTTACCATTCTGCCACTAGCCTTTTATTTAGACTAAAAACCCTTTTCATTGGGGTGAGGAAGCTGGCGTTTTGAGTGGGATTTGCACATTCTGTCTAGGGGTCGACCGATTATCGGCACCGATATTAAGCATTTTTACGATTATCGATATCGGCCATTTTCAAAACAGATTTGCCGATAATTATTATTATTTTTATTTTTTTTATGCAAACAAACATACTATTTACAGGTGACATTATTTAATGGTGAATAAATAATACAGGTGAAATTATTTAATGTTTAAATGCACTATTTGCCTCGATGCAGCCTGTCTGAGCTCAACACTCTGTGGCCTAGAGCAATCTCCGCCCACCGCTCATCTAATATGTAGGGAGTCACGAGTCCGACCAATCAACGCGGAAAACTGAAGGCAGTCTCACACCGAAAGCACTTGCTAACTGGAGCTGCGTCAGTGATCACGCATCAGTTGTCTCTCAAAGGTAAGGCAGCAGCAGACATTGCTGAAATTGCAATAAATCACAATCCACTATGATGTCCGCGATGCGGAAAATGCGGGCAGAATCGCAGAATGCAGTCATATAATGGAATTTACCGTATAACGCGGAATGTCATGGAATTTGTCGAAGTTTGGATTAATTAATCAAAAGTAGGTCAGTACACTTAAATCGACTCGCGCTATGGACTAGTATCTATAAATATTAAGCAGCAAAAACACTATTTAAATATGAATCCTGCATGTTCTGCATCTCTGTTAATGAGTGACACAGACGTGCGGTTTCATTTACTGCACACATACATACTGAAGCGTGTGTGATGCTCGCGGTGTTTTGAGCATCTGCCGTCTCACTAAAAGGACATAAATACATGAACAACATCCCCAGAACTGCTCGGAGAGTCACTTCATGAGCATTTGAGTTTAATTTGAGTAAAACGATCGTCATATCATATATACATAGGCTACAGAAACTTAAAAGGTCCTCATGGCAACCTGTCAAAATATAACTTCGGTTTAGCCGAATATATTACTTTGGTGCAGTATAGGGCTGTGACGGTATTGGATTTTTTATTACCGCGGTGAAGCAGCAACAAATATCGCGGTTTTGCGGTTAATCGCACGACACCCCCCCCCCCCCCCCCCCCCCCCCCCCCCCCCCCCCCCCCCCCCCCCCCCCCATGAAACCAAACAATTTAACTTCCCTGAGAAGAATGTCCCGAGTCAGACTTGCCTGACGTGGGTTTCTGACCATTTTGCAGTCGGAGTTGAACATCCTTCAAGGACCATCGTTTTCTCCATCCTTTTTCTGCTCTGTCACTCATCGACGGGGCTCCAGGCAAAAACCCTGCCGTGCAGCCCCCACTTCACTCAAATACGATTTTAATGATGCATGTGAAAGATTGGATCATTTGTTTATTGACACACACTACATTAAATAAAGCGATTTGAAATACGTTTGTGTCAGGGTTTATTTTTTGTCTTAATGCCTTTATTTTTCTCAAATACAGTTCTTAACACAACATATTTAACCGTTTAAACATGTGTACAACCTTTCTTATATTTAAATTCTGTTTAACAGCATTTTAAAGTAAAAATAAACATTTCATCGTCGCAAAAAAACAACGATGCGGCTCGTTTAGGTGACTTGGTTGCTTTGCATAAAATCGTTTACTGTTTTATATATTAAATGAAACCAAACCGTATTTGACAAAAAAAAACGAAATTAAGTCAGTGGCACTGGAACTTGCTCTCACCGAAGAGAAGGCAAAATATCTGCGTGCACTCGATGCAAACGCAAACTCTGCGACTGTCACTATTGGATATGGGTTACCACCAAAACTACCCAAACATTAAAAAAAATGTTTAATAAAATAACCGTGATTTTAGAGTATATGTGCACACTATAAAATGAACCGGAGCAAGCTGGTAATCACTAAGTGCGTCAACCGAGTGACTGCGCGAATGATCGTTACCTCTCCATCCTCTGATGCGAATCCATCACCCCGCGTTATTACACAAATTAAACACTGTATATGATAAAATAATACATACATTAGGCTATAATCGTACCGTTTAGAAGCCACCTGTCTGGCTTTAAAACTCACAGACAGCACCAGCGCAAAAGGAATTCATGTCTGGATAGTTTTCGTTTTTGATGACATTTATGAATGTATATTAGTATGTTTTGCAGCCTATTGATGACGCGCAGTTGGGGGGGCGGCGCGGGAGTGGCATTACTATGAAGCAAATTTTATTTAGATGTAGAATAACTAAGCGGTGATAACGAATGCCCAAAATATAAACTACAAATACTGTCCCTTTGCCCTGACTGTGTTGCTGCTGAGGCGACTGCTAGTTCGCCTTTATGCACACGCCGGCTCTGCTCATCGACAGCCCGCCTGTTCTGTCAGGGTGGCGTTATGCACATGCTGCGCACTGTGCGCAATAAAACACATGACACAGAAGCACTGGTGCGTGCGTGCAGCGCTTTGTGGAGCGAGAAGAGGAGTAAAAACACACAGAATATGCTGTTCTGAAAGGATGTCGGGAACGGGATATTGTTAGACGCCCACTCCCGTTCAAATTACACCAGAGTTTACCGACCGCTACGTGTTTTATTCCCGCGTTGCAAGAAATCTGGTCGGGTCCCGCGAAAAACAGTGCGGTGATGACGGTGATGACCTCACACCGCGGTTGGCATCTCATTACCGCGGTGAAGCGGTTATGCGGTTATCGTCACAGCCCTAGTGCAGTAGAATATACGTAATACAACTACAACAATTATTACAACTTTTGTTGAGAATAATCACACAATACGCTAAATACGTTTACTTAATTTTTTACAAAATGTTTACAGAATGCTTCTGGGTGATCCCTGCACTTATGTTATTAATATTACTGTTTATTTAATGTTGTTGTTATTAACAGTTTTCAGAATTAAAGACATGTTTAAAAGCATTTAAAGAACTTTTTTTTGTCAGAGCTCTTGTTATTATTAATTTTGGCATTAATTTTCATTTTTACACCAGACACGTATATCGGTTCAAAATATCGGTCTACTTGATCTGTAATAATCGGTATCGGCATCGGCCCTGAAAAACACATATCGGTCGACCCCTAATTCTGTCATGCCGGTGACTATATGCCACTGCAATAGACGCATTTTGCAGTAGTTAGGGTTAAAGATTAATCGATTAATTGATCGTTAATTTAAACTATGATTGATTATGGAAATGATTGAAAATTGACATGTTTTTATATGCAACAGTATTCAAACATTTGTCTATGATGCATTTTTGCTATTCGCAATTCAGAAGCAAGATCTCGTTTATGCGGAGGAGCGTCAGTGGTAGGGTTGAATGACTTAAGTCAGCACAACAGCACAACCCAAATGTTCAAATTTGTGCAACGCATTTTATGGACAACAGTTCCGTGAACATATTAGAATACAAGGTCAATTCCAACTTTGCTATGAGAATTTTGTTATTAGTTCAAGTAATTGCTATTGACCATTCAAATACAGAGTTTTGCGTGTAAAGTGTCGTGTGTGTGAGTGAGGGGAACAGGGTCACATCACAGCGGAGTGTACAGCCCATCAGAAATCATCTTAAACGTGGCTTGTGTACTGCAAATACATACGAGCATCATCACGGTGTCTGTCATGCGATTTAACTAACTTGAAAGCTGAAGCTCATGATTATGGTAAAGGGAGTTGCATTTTTGACGTGTGCTTGTGGTGTGCGTTCAATCACAATGCACTGGGTCAGTTGGCCTATCAGAGCAGACTGCACTTGTTGGAAGGAGGGGCTTTGTAGAAAACGAGTGTTTGAGAGAGGCGGGGCATAGAAGAACTACAATAATGTACAGCATTTGAAAAATGTTTTTTGAACATTAAAGCATGTCAACATATTCTGTTACACCAAATAATTATCTTTAAAATTAGGGATGCAAAGATTCCATTCTTTCAGAACCGAAAAAATTGGGGGTCAAAAAACCAGTCAGTACCCTAATTGAAACTCTCCTATTTCACTCTTCTATTGCTGTTCTTTTTAACTTTCCAACTGATTATGGTGACCACAGAGAATCTGCTTAAATTAGGTTGAACGTTGTGCTGCCTTTGTCATTCCATGCACAAGAACATGGTCTATCACTGTAGCTCTGATTTCATCTGAAATGTCTGTTCTTGGTCTTGCTCTTCCTCATCCTCCTCGTATTCGCATTTCGCACTCTTCCCCTACCTCTCAGATTGATGGATGCCCCTGTGCCATCTTTTTAACTATTGTGTGTAAACGATGACAGTTGTGTTGCAGTTGTGCTAAACTTTTGCTTTCTTGTGTTAATGGTTTTGCATCACAGTGCAAATTGTGTCTTAGTGAGTGAAAATGTGTTTAGTGTTTTGCAAAAAGGATACCCGAGGGAGTGTTTAAACTGCCTAAACTTGTTTGAGGTTTTGCAGAAAGAGTGATTTATATTACAAATTGGTTTAGGCTATTGAGAATTTGGTTCAGAGAATAGGGTTTAGCGTCTTAGCAAATGTGAAAAACTGTAAGAATCAAGCATATGTAACCTTTTGAACGGGATAATTTTTTATAAATTAAACTGTTATTTTCTCTTGTGGGCTATATGTAAATGTATTTTATGTAAAATATCTTATTCAGGTCAGTACTAAATTAAAAATAACATGCATCTTGTATTGTCCCTCTTATTTTGGTAAAATAGTTAACATTTTGGAGATTCTGCATGGTGTATGTAAACTTTTAACCTCAACTGTAGTTTAAAGAACAAAATGCTATGAATAAAGTGGTCGATCGGAAAGTGATTGTAACACTTATGTTCAGCTGACTTTGTTCACATGACAGCTCAAAACTACAGTCTGAAGCTTTGATTGCAGATTAAGTTTTTTACCTACAGTTGTAGCTGTCATTTACAGCTACTCTACCATTCATTTACAAGACCCTTTTAACTGTTATCTGCTAATATTTAAATTGTTTTTATAGGGACGATGAGAACACATTCAAGATACTCATTGCTACTGACATTCACCTCGGTTATCTAGAGAAGGATGCCATAAGAGGAAACGACACATTCGTAACCTTTGATGAGATCATGAAACAAGCTGTGCAAAATGAGGTGGGAATGAAATAATGTGGAGTAACATTGGAATAATATGATAATATTTTCTTGACCTGATAAGGGCTTTAGCCGCAGCATTGTGTACTATCTGTAGCTTGTTTATTGAAGATGTAGGACAACCGCCTAGCAGTGCATTACAATAGTCCAGTCTAGAGGTCATGAATACATGAACTAGCTTTTCTGCATCAGAAACAGTTAACATGTTCCGTAGCTTGGCAATGTTTCTAAGATGGAAGAATGCTGTTCTTGTAACATGGGAAATATGATTTTCAAAATATAAGTTGCTGTTAATTATAACACCAACATATTTTGACTGTATAGGAAGTAGCAAGACATCTGTCTAGTTGCAAATTGTTATCCGAGAGATTCTGTATATAGTTTTTTTTTTTTGTTCAATAAGTAATATCTGTCTTGTCTGAATTTAATAGGAGAATTTTTTTTTCTTCTATTTTTAACACCCTCCGTTAGCTTAGATAATTTAGAAGTTTCATCTGGTCTTGTTGAGATATACAGTTGAGTATCATCAGCATAACAATGGAAACGAATCCCGTATTTTCTAATAATATTAGCAAGGGGCAACATGTATATTGAAAATAGCAGTGGACCTAGGACAGATCCTTGTGGTATTTTACTGGTGATAATTGAGATGACTTGACTTGAGATGATTTAAGAATTCTATTGGAATCTGAATTCTGAATCACGCACAACCTTGATACATAGATGCATCTCTCCTCTAGATGCTTATGTCTGTATAATGTACAGTATACAGACTATGCTTTTTTTCCTCATCACCTGTCAATTTTAATAAGATTCGTTTTATAGTGCTTCTCTTCTTTTCTCTCAGGTTGACTTTGTTTTGCTGGGTGGGGATCTGTTCCATGACAATAAACCATCCCGCAAGACTATGCACTGCTGCATGGAGGTGATGAGGAAGTACTGCATGGGTGATCGGCCAATCACCTTTGAAATCCTCAGTGATCAGTCTGTCAATTTCAGCCACAGCAAGTAAGGCTTAAATTTGTCAAGTCTTGATGAGAAACATTATCAATGCTTATTGTATGTCTTGACACCTTGATATTATTTTTTTGTTGTTGTGTTTTTTTTTTGGGGGGGCGGATGGGTCCACCTCATAACAAGAATAGTTAAAACCAAAATAAAAGGTTTTGGGAACACTTTCTGTGAAGCTATAATATTTTTTTATTTATTGTATCACCTCATGAATGTTGTATCACCTCATAGAAACTTTCTATTCCGGGGCCATAGAAAGTGTATTAACTCAGTGCATCTCAGTGTGGTATGGAAATGTCTTCAATCAGGACTGCAAAGGTCTGCAGAGAGTTGTGCGTTTAGCTGAGCGCATCTCAGGGTCTTCTCTCCCCTCTCTGCAGGACATCTACCTCAAACACTGCAAAAGCAGAGCTGCTAAAATCATCAGTCTCAAATCACCCATGTAACCGTGTTTTCTTTTTACTGCCGTCTGGCAAGCGTTTCAGGAGCATGATGGCAAAAACTGAGAGACTTAGGAGGAGTTCCTTTTCCTTTAGGCCATCAGACTCCTAAACTCAAACTCGGTATAAAATCATCAACATGACTCAATTTAATAAACCGTAAGATATTCACTAATTTCCATCATCCGTATTGCTACTATATATATACCCTGTACAACCTGTTTCCACACTCCTCTTGCACATACCTTCTTATATTATTATTTATTAAGTCCACAATATACTATCCTGCACATTTTATTTTATTGCACATCTTATTCTTCTTAACTTTTTCATATTTTATTTGTAAATTTTTTACCTATATGTATATTCTCTTGTGTTGTGTTATAATTTTTTGCACTGTCCATTGAGCGGACCTGACCTGACTTACATTTCACTACTGATTATATTCTGTATAATTGAGTATGTGACGAATAAAACCTTGAATATTTATAACAGTTATTATACATTGTAGATGTAACCCCCTTGAGATTTGCACCTTTTTGCACTGTTAAAATTATATGCAGTATCGTAGTTACCCAGTAGGTGTCGCTAGATTAACTGATTGACCGAGATGTAAAGAGTATAGAAGACTGTTCCTAACTGGTTTGCTCTAGGTGAAGAAGCGCTGTATTTGAACTAGTGATTTTACTGTATAAAATAAGACTGTTTCGACATAAGATGATTCATTTCTTCTTATAAATTGTTGGAGTATGTTCGTTGGATTCAAAAGGATTTCCAAGTAATGCTGATTGAAATAATTTATTTCTATGAACTCTGAGTTTTTGTACTGAAATAAATGTTTAGTTTTGTGCTTAACTGATAAATAGTAAAAAAAAAAAAACAGTTAAAAGATGATGTTTATAGAGTATTTTTGCATTTCAATGCATGTTTTACAAACGATTGTAAAAACTGATAGATTTAATTCTTGCACATACATCTTATGAATTACCCTGTATATGAGAATTAGGGGTGTCCTCCACTAAGGATTTTCATAGTCGAATCGGAATTTTCTAATCATATGTTTGGGGGGCGGGGAAAGATACATTACCAAGAGTCAAGTCAGACATTTGACAGTAAGTATTACTGACATTAACATACAGGGAAAATGTTTAACGAATGCCTCGCAGATACAAACAGGGTAAATAAAGTTTTAAGTTTTGATTAAAAGATAGTTAACATTACATGTCAGCGAAACCCTAAGAATTCACAAAAGATTTTCAATAGTGCTCTTATTATAACGTTATGTAGGCTATATTCCTTAGTTACTTATGTTCTGCATTTCTGTTTTGAGCTGCGCGCATTAAAGATGACCAGTGAAATTAAGCTTATGAGAGCTCCTTTTTTTTAATGAATGGGATTTAACTAATTTCTCTCATACAGAATACGCTTCGTCATTTATGTTACGACTTTACAGGCTATCTGCACAAAATGGCCCGAGTGCACGTGAATGTGTCTGCCCGGCTCTGAATGAACTTCTTTTGTGAAAGCGTTCTTCTTGCAACAACGTGCAGAAACATGGTAGCTAAACTTGAAATTAACAGTGTTTTATTATAATAGTGTTCTCATTATAATGTTATGTATATGACAGTCCGAGTCATAGTCATTAATATTATTGTTGTTTGTCCTGCTCGCGATGCGTGCTGAAGAAATAATCACCGTAGTAGCCTTCTACAATGAAGCGCTTTTTCTGCAGCGCAACCAAATGCATCTCATACGAGATAAATAATAGTAGGCCTATATACACTATATTTAAAGTGGCCAAAATGTTTTGAAATAACTTGTACCCTACCTGATTGAAAAACAAATCCTGTCTTTCACTCTGCCTGTGTCTATGCCTGTGCCTTAAATTTGTTTAATTTTCAGTCATTATAGATAAATTTAATGTTTTTATGCTGAAAAAAAAAACTATTCCAAGAGTCACTTCATAAGCATTTGACCGTTTCATTTGAGTAAAACTATCCTCATCATATCATATACTCACAAACATGTAAAGGTATTCGGCAACCCGTCAAAATCAAAGTTTGGTTTACCTTGAAGTCAGAAATAGTCAGCATTACTATTGTTCAGTAGAATTTATTTAATAGGCTACTACAACATGTATTAAACTTATTTTTAATGGATAATCAAACAATATTTATTCAATGTTTTTAATTGTAATATTAAATCTTTATAATGTATCGGTTATTCCTCAATTGTAAGTCACTTTGGATAAAAGCATCTGCTAAATGAATAAATGTAAATGTAACGTCTGCCGCCTCACTAAATGAGGACATAAATACATGAACAACATCTCCAATAATCATACAATATGTATTCAGTGTTTTAATTGTAATATTAAACCCCCTTTATTTTCCCCAAAAAATTAGTTTTGTTTAATTTTCAGTCATTATAGATAAATTTAATGTTTTTATGCTGAAAAAAAAAACTATTCCAAGAGTCACTTCATAAGCATTTGACCGTTTCATTTGAGTAAAACTATCCTCATCATATCATATACTCACAAACATGTAAAGGTATTCGGCAACCCGTCAAAATCAAAGTTTGGTTTACCTTGAAGTCAGAAATAGTCAGCATTACTATTGTTCAGTAGAATTTATTTAATAGGCTACTACAACATGTATTAAACTTATTTTTAATGGATAATCAAACAATATTTATTCAATGTTTTTAATTGTAATATTAAATCCCCTTTATTTTCCCAAAAATACAATTTGTTTAATTTTCATTAATTGAAAGATAAATTAAGTTTTATGCATTAAAAAATACAAAACACAACACAGAATTTATGAGGGAAAAAACAGGGCTATTGTAAGAATAAATTAAACTTTTTAATGCTTTCAGATAATTAGATATGCAAAACACATCATTTGTGTATAAAACATTAAACACAATAAAACATAAGGTTGGAAAAAATTTAATATTTCATAGGACCCTAAAGATGTGATCTTAAACTTTTAATAAATTGATGTTAAATTGTTCAAGTTTCATGATTTTAATTAGCTAGACATGCTTTTTGATTAATACAATTTAATTTTACCATAAAAAAAGAATCCAGAAAAAATTCAAAACAAAAAAAACGGAAACCCACCCCCCACCCCCCCAAAGCCGAAAACCTAGGGGAAACACTGCACTAGTTTTCTTTCAGTATCCATTTTAAAACTATCTGTTGATTAATCAGTATCGGCCAGTGTGGTCCAACCTAACTATCAGTTTTGGTAAAATCCACTATCGGTCGACCTCTAGTTATAATATAAGTGATTATTTTGATGCCCATTTTAGACATTCTGCTAATTATAAGCAACTTTGCAAGTACATGTGTTTTATCGGTTTTTCGGATCATAGTTTAGTGCAGTGTTTTTTAACCTTATAAGGGATCCATAAAGCCTAAGAGTGCATTGTGGCATTTTAAAAATAGTTTATTAACTGATTTGGAATTTAGGGATATTTGTAAGTTTTTTTGGAATGACTTTAGAACCAGAAAGTCTGATTTCCAATCCTTTCAGGAGTGGTGGGATTTTTGTAAAATACAAATTAGACAATTGAGTCAACAGTATGCTTGCAACATTACTAAAGACTTAACAAATTTAATGGTAAATTTAGAAGAAGATATAAAGAAACATCAAGAATCATCATTAAACATCTTGATAACAAGAATCTATTGATACTGAACAAAATGAACAGCTTATTGGAATCTTAGTTAAAAAAAAAGAAATAATTGGCTGAACTTTTAACCCTGAAAGCACAAGGGGCTCTGATCAGATACCGTTTTCAGAATATAGACTGGATGGATGTACCTTAAAATAAATAAATTAATACAAAAAAAAAGATGTATTTATGGCTTACGTTCTAAGGATGGTGCACTCTTGTTGAATCATATAGAGATTCGTAAGAGGGCAGTAGAATTTTATGAAGAACTGCATAGCAGTGAGCTTACACACAGGTCAGACAGTGATAGTGTGTTTATTGAAGGTCTTTCTCAGGTATCGAATGATGCCAATGGCGAGCTTTGTAGATTGTTGACTTTAGAAGAGCTACAGAAAGCTCTTCAAAGTGTGGAATGCGGCAGAGCACTGGGAATAGATGGCCTATCTGCAGACTTTTATAAGTAATTTTGGCCTGAGATTGGTGCAGATCTGCTTGCAGTCATCAATGAAGGTTTAAGCAGTGGAAGATTACCACTGAGCTGCCGCAGAGCAGTCCTTACTCTACTGCCAAAGAAAGGAGACCTTAGTGACATTAAGAATTGGAGGCCTTTCTCTTTGCTATGCAGTGATTATAAAATTCTATCTAAAGTGTTAGCAAATAGATTAAGTGATGTTTTAGTAGAAATCATCCACTCTGATCAGACTTACTGTGTTCCAGGTAGGCACTACCTTACTATACTAAATAATAGTAATTATTTCTATTACTATAAATAAAATCTAAACGATGGTGATGGACGGTGCCGCGGTGGGCAAGTGACGTAACGGTGTTGCGGCTTAACACCGGTATAACCGTCTATCGCAGCAAGCCTAGTTGAGATGTGTAAATACTGACTCCTTTGTATTGGACTCTACAAGAACCACAGATTTTTGGTTCACGTTTTGATTTGTTGAATTAAAAAAATATATATTGTTTTGTCAGACTTAATTACCAAGTCTCATGTCTCTACTCTTGGGAGACTAATCGATATAACTGGACCTGAACATTGAAATAACTGGACCTGAACTCTCTAACACCAAAGCTATGGCGGAAAGGTTGGGTCAGAAGTCAATACTAGTAATAACTCAGTTATTGACTAAGTGGAAAGCAAGCATTACTGAAGAGGAACTTAAAATGATCAATTACTTTTCAGAAGGGCAGACTTAGCTTGAGAAAGATGATTATTTTCCGAATTTGTGTTTGGTACCTGATTTGGAAATGTGTAATGGGTTTATTTTAAGGTGTAATACTTTATTTTTTGTCAGGGAAAGGGAAGTCATTTGGTAAAATAGATAAACCTTGGTGTAATGTTTTACACTTAAGTGAAAATGCAAGACCTGAATGCATTTTATAAGTCATCACTAAGTACAAAAACAGGGGATTTACAATGGAGAGTTTTACACGGAATTTTAGCAGTTAATTAGAGCTGAAACGATTAGTCGACATTATCGACAACGTCGACAATAACAAATTGTTGACAAATATTTCTGTAGTTGAGTAGTTGTCTTATCCCATATTACCTAATGTAAGAGCCTGCAATACTGCAGCTTGACCAGTGTGGTGCTGTAGCGTAAGACTGTAATTCTGATGCAGTTCAAGAGAAGAAGAGACACAGCGCTTTAGACTACAGCCAAAGAGTATAGAAGCCCAAGAGGCGAAACTCAATAGAACGCTCCATTGCAACAGTTCTTCTAAACTCTTTGCTACAGCACAGCGTTTTCTTCTCAATAACGCAATAAAAAAACAAACAAAACAATAGTTTAAACAACAAAAACTGACAGCGGTGAGAAAGTGATGTTTGCATGAGCTCTTCAGTTCGGTACTTTAGTAAAGCAGTCACATCACGTTTATTTATATAGCAACTTTATCAGAATCAGAAAGAGCATTATTTCCAAGTGTGTTAGCACACGCAAGGAATTTGCCCTGGTGTTAGGAGCTTCCAGTACACAAAGTACAAACATAGTGCAGACAACATATAATTAAGGTAATAAAAAACACTAATAATGAAGATAATAGACAATAATTATGAATAACAATAGTAATAAAATAAAAATATACAGAAAATAAAAATGACCATGGACAGAACTGTGAATGTGTATAGATGCATGGTTTATGCAATAGCCTTAAATCAAGCAGTTCATTAGAATTACAACTTGATTTTCTGTTATAAAGCAGCTCTCCACTGTGGAGCTAGCTAATTATAACATATTTGTATTAGTTGGGGAAGTAAATTAATTAAAATTATAGTTTGGTTTGCAGAGATCAACTCAGGACCGTTTTTGATTATCATAACCCTATGAGGTATTTTAAGAGAGATATATTTTGTGAATAAAATAGTTTATCAAAAAAAATAAAGCATCTTATCACTTACCTTTATTTTGTTTCTTATCCATATGACTTACACAATTAGATGTTTGGCAGAATGTGTCATTCAGTTATTTTCTTCATATAGCTAATTAAATGGTGATCAAGAAGTTTCTCGGTCATCTCATTTGTGTGCCAAATATATCTATTTATATAAATTAATTGGTAACGCTTTTACAGTAAGGTGTTATAATGTATTGCCTAACATGAATGAACAATACATTTATTGGAGTATTAATCTTTGTTAATGCTATTTAATAAATAGTCGTTCATTGTTAGTTCATATTAATTCACAGTGCATTAACTAATGTTAACAAACACAACTTGTGATTTTAATAATGCATTAGTAAATGCTGAAATTAACATTAACTAAGATTTATAAATGCTGTAGAAACATTGTTCATTATTAGATCATGTTAACTAATGAAACTTTATTTTAAAGTGTTAGCAGTTTGTGTAATAATTGTAATTAATTACATACGTGACCCGGGAGCACAAACCCAGTCATAAGTAGCACAGATATATTTGTAGCAATAGCCAAAAATACATTGTATGGTTTAAAATGATCAATATTTATTTTATGCCAAAAAACTTATTAGTATTTTAAGCAAAGATCATGTTCCATTTGAAGCTTAATTTTTTATTAGTAATAATGCATTGCTAAGAACTTCATTTAGACAACTTTAAAGGTGCTTTTCTCAATATATATATATATATATATATATAATTTCACCCTCAGATTCCATATTGTCAAATAGTTGTATCTCAGCCAACAATTATCCGATCCTAACAAACCATAAATCTATGGGAATATTATTTATGCAGCTTTCAGGTGATGTATGAGTCTCAATGTAAAAAAATTGAACCTTATGACTGGTTTTGTGGTCCAATGTCACATGATTTTCAAAAGGTGAAGTGATTTACATTTATTTATTTGTTAGAATGTATGTAAATGTAACTAATTGCGAAAGCTGAATAATCAAATTCTATTGATTAATCAGTGGAATAATTGATGATTAGTTGATTAATCGTTAGATTAATTGATTATCAACATAATCGTTTATTGTAGCCCTACTGTTAATGCATTTGTTACAAAAATGAATCGTGACGTTAATCAAGAATGTATTTTTTGTTTACAAAGGGAAACAGTGTTTCATACTTTTATGCATTGTAATAGATTAAGACCGTTGTTTTCTTTGTTACAAGATCCGTTTAAATCGTTCGATGAAGTGTTTTCTATGGAGATTTTTATTTGTGGTTTTAAATATTCTAGAAAACGTTCCTTTGATTGTCAGTTGTTTAATTTCTTGTTAGGTAAAGCGAAAATGGCAGTTTATGCGAGTAGAAAAAGATAAATAGACTGGAATTCTGATACAGATGTGACAATGCTCTTTTCAATCTTGGTAAATCAAGAATTTTTATGTACTTTCGTTATTATAAAGCAACAAAAAATATGATGTATTTTGAACAAAGATGTTGAACAAAAAATGTTCTTTGCAATATTATTGATGATGTTTTGATTTTTAATAGTTTGTTGTGAGTTGGAGAATATATACTTTTTATGTAACCATGTTTTTTATTGAATTGTAATAAAATGGCGTTTAAAAAAATATTCTCTCTCTCTCTCACTGTATAGCACGTAACTTAAACTTCACTGGCATATGCACCCTTTTGTGCAGATACAAGTTATAATGTTATGTATCCAAGTTATCTGGTTAATATCATAGGAAGTGTCATAGAACTGGTTTCAGTTTATTGTTTAGGTTAGTCTATTTGTATAGTTTACTTTTTTACATTGCTGCATCATAATCTAACCTTTAATCATGTGTTCATGTTTTCATAGATATGTTTCATGTCATATTTTTATTTTTAACATTCTTCTTCATAACAGTTTGCAGATATTTTCATTATCTCCATTATGGCCATGCCCCCCCCCCCCACCCCAAGTACTCGATTAATCATTTTTTTTAAACCTATCGAATCGATGATCCAAATAAGAAAATGCCAAAAATGCCCATCCTAATATGAAATACTTCTTTATTATGCATTTTGTTCATATGTACAGAGATTTAAAATAATAATAATAATAAAACACACTAACATGCATACAAACACATTATTTTCACTGCTTATTTTGTCAGATTTCCATGGGTGAACTACTTGGACAGTAATCTCAACATCTCCATCCCTGTCTTCAGTGTGCATGGTAACCATGATGACCCAACTGGGGTAAGATAATACCTGAGCTTATTTTCTCTGTATAATAGTGATTATCATATTGTATTTTTTTATGGGTATAATTAACACACATACAGTCTATGCTCAAACCATTTGTAGCATATTGTTGTGGAACACAGCTAGCTGGCTAACTGGTTTATAATTAATTGGCACAGATGATGGTCAAAATTGAAAGGAGGTCGTGCCCTTTAAGTGGCTGCTCCACAGCTTTGGAACAATTTGCCACCCTATGTAAGATCTGCACCAACATATGTTGATTTTAAGTCTCTTCTTAAAACGGATTTATTTACTGTTGCATATGGTAATAACTTAAGTAAGCGCAGGGGATAACTGTAGAGTACTATATGTCGCCGTGTTCTATGTTTACTTGTGTATTTTTGTATATACTTACATTTTGTACAGCACTTTGGCCAACAGCTATTGTTTTGTTTAAATTGCTTTATAAATAAATATGATTGACTGACTTCTTGATAGACAGAAGTAAACAGAAGTAAAAATCAACACTGATAGTTTGTGATACTGTTCAGTTGCTCTGTGATGAGCCTTCTGTGCACTGGCACTGGAGGATTATGCTTGTCTACAGCTGCAAGTCCTTGGTTCTACAGTATAACAACACTCTAGAGGTGAAAAACGGCAACATGTGAAAAAATGACTATGCTTGAAGAAGTGGATCTAAAATGTGGCAAAGAACAGCCATGTTATTTACACAGTATGTGTTAGCACTAGGCCTGGGTATAGACTTCGATAATTTTTAGGCACCGACCGAATTGCCTCGATCCCATCGAGTATCGAAAAACTTCTTGTCATTTGGTACCACATTTCGATACCTAAGGGGTTAATCTCATCAAAGTCAGTAAGGCAATTAGCCTGCAGCACTAGGTGTGTTCGACTAGAAGCGATGCATCCGCGAGAGCGATTCGAAAGCATACGTAGCCGTCTGTTCTCTATATCGCACACTTTTGTTTACAACACACAGACTGAAGCGCGTAACGCTTGCGGTGACTTCAGCATCTGCCGTCTCACTAAATGAGGACATACACGAACAACATCTCCAGAACTGCCCTGATAGTCACTTCATGAGCATTTTACTTTTTGATTTGAGTAAAACTAGCATCATATCATATACACAAAGAACTGTAAAGGTATTCGCGGCAACCCGTCAAAATAAAAGTTTGGTTAAACTTGGAAGGCACTGTGGCAGAAATATATTAATATTATTCAGCAAAATGTATATACTGCTACTACTAGGCTACTATTCAAATGATTAACTTTATTTTTTTAAGTAATGATCACACAACATTTCTTCCATGTTTTAATTTTAATAGTAATACCTGAGCAACTCCCCGTGGATACAGGTATAAAAGGGCGACAGGTGCGTCCACTGATTAGGTTTTACGCTGAGGAGCCGAGACGAGTCCCTGGCAACCAGCGATGGTTTAAGATTGTGGTATGGGGACATAACGTCTCCGTTCCCTCCATCAGGGAATGGAGGTTTACGTACGTAACCTAGACGTTCCCTATATGTCGGTCACTACGAGTTATGTCGTGACAACATAGGGGTCCTATGTAAAGCGCCACAAGCTGAACCCCGTCACAACCTTGTGGCATGCAGATGTTGACAAGCGAGTGCGTGACAGACAAATGCCATGCAAGAGGTTGCAACCTTCCTACCGCCCCAGCGCAAATTCGCTAACCTTGGTGCCCACTATTACCACTGAGTACAACCACTGAGTACATCGCTGCTGGAGATAGCCAAGCCGCTGTTCCTTTCCCCACGGAATCGGAAGGGATTTCGACCTTCAGTGAAAGACAGCTTCAGGTCTTTCCTATTTGTTGTTACAGCTTGCCGTAACGGCAGGGAAGCGAGCCTTCCAGAGAAGGGCACTACAATAATAATAATAATAATAAACTTTAATTTCTATAGCGCCTTTAATTGAAGATCTCAAAGCGCTTTACAACAACAAATACAACCATACACAATAACAATCAAAACACTACAAATAAAACAATATAAAAATAAAACAAATGTTTAATTAAAAGCTACCCTAAAAAAATTAGTTTTAAGGCGAGATTTAAAAGTGCTAAGAGTTTTAGCTTGCCTTATCTCAATCGGTAAAGAATTCCACAGTTTTGGAGCTAATGAAGATAAAGCCCTATCGCCCATCAATCTTAAACGGGTTAAAGGAACAGTTAGAAGACCAGTTTCAGATGAGCGAAGGTCACGTGTTGGAGTATAAGGAATTAAAAGCTCAGACAAATATTGAGGTGCCAACCCATGTAAAGCCTTGTAAGTAAGCATCAACATTTTAAAATCAACCCTAAAACTAACAGGAAGCCAATGTAAAGACTCCAAGACCGGTGTAATATGATCTCTCATCCTAGTTCTAGTAAGGATTCTAGCAGCCGAGTTTTGCACTACCTGCAATTTGTTTAGGGTAGCTTTTGACGCCCCAGCCAACAAGGCATTACAATAATCAATCCGGGTAAACACAAAAGTGTTAATCAACCTCTCAGCAACAGGAAAGGACAGCATTGGACGTAGTCTGGCAATATTTCTAAGATGAAAAAAAGATGTTTTAACAGTGCCTTGAACATGTGACTCAAAAGTTAGATTGGAGTCGAAAATAACCCCCAAATTCTTTAGTTTTGTTTTAAACTTCATAATTGAACCATCAACGGACAAAGTATTCGACCCAGCTTTACGTAATTGGTGGGGTGAACCAATGAGCATAACCTTTTTTTAACTGTTAAGACAAAGAAAATTGTGACATCCATTATTTTATCTTAGAAATACATGTGGAAAGAAAATCAACAGACACAGTATCATTTGGTTTAGTATGTATGTAAATCTGAGTATCATCTGCATAAAGGTGAAATTTTAGACCAAGAGATCTCAAAAGTTGACCAAGTGTAAAAATATAGATGTTAAAAAGCAAGGGGCCCAAAATGGATCCCTGAGGGACTCCAGATTGCACAATACCAATTTTAGACCTAAATCCACCCATGGAAACAAATTGCTTACGATCAGAGCGGTAGGACCTAAACCAATTAAGTGCAATATCAGAGACCCCAAAGACAGTTTCTAATCGAGTAATTAAAACAAAATGAACTACAGTGTCAAAAGCGGCACTGAGATCAAGAAGGATCAAGATTGAAAGACAACCAGAATCTGAAGCAATTAACAAATCATTAGTAACCTTAACTAGTGCTGTTTCAGTACTATAGAATTTGCGGAAGCCAGATTGCAAAGGTTCAAAAATATTGTTTTCAGTCAAATGAGAAATTAACTGAGAAGCAACCACTCGCTCCAGAATTTTAACAAGAAAAGGAAGATTGGATATGGGGCGAAAATTTGAAAGGTTTTCATAATCAATATTTGAATAGCTCTTTTCCAAAACGCTATAAATCCATTTTAATAGTTTTAGAGAAAAGGACATTTTTTTACCTAGACCCATACATTTTGTTAATATTCAATTTATCCTGTTAAAATGGTCTGTTGGCTCAGTCTGAACATGTTAAACAATGATTGTTAAATTAAACAAAAATATTGTCGATTATAAATTCCAAGTTGTATTAATTTTTTTTCAAAACGCTACAAATCCATCCTTTTTTTTCATGTTGGTTTATGTCTTTAAAAAAAAAAAGAGAACATGCAACATATGACATAAGGGACTCATACTATAAACCGGTCGCACCAGCCTTGTGTTGATGTAACCCCTCTGGATCCGCACCATCACACCGAGCGGGTCTCGAACCCGGGTTTCCGGCGCGGGAGGCGGGCACTCTAACAAGGAATGCCAAAGGCTACAGCCTGTAGCGTCAGTCGCTAGAGCGTCTCTTTTTGAGGTTAGGGGAGTGAGGTTTACACACAGCCCTTACTGGCATACACATCTGTTACATTGACATCCCACAGTGGGTATTAACGCGCCACCTGTGTGACGAACCTTCTTTTTTTGTTGTTTTTTTGTGATTTTCTTTGTCCAGTCATATGAGGATATATCGCATTTAGGCTAAAAACAGGTTCGGCGCTTATAGCGGTTTGGAAAAGAACTGCATCTTGCAGTACATTTTAAACAAGGAAATATAGCGATTTGGCATGAAACATTGATGGAGCAGTGAATAGGTTCAGTACACAGCAAAATGGCATGACGAACTCATTTTTTTTAAATTTGGCGTTTATCGCGTTTTGGAAAAGCTCTTCATTTGTCTTCTTTGGTACTGGGGTAACTGCAGCAATTTTAACACTTGGCGGGACAACCGCAGTACACAAAGAGTCATTTATAATGCTCAAAACTACAGGACACAAGGAAGCAAAACATGACTGAAACAGACTAGTAGGTACGGGATCAAGTAAAGAAGTGACTGGCTTCATTTGAGAAACCATTTGAGAAGAGAGTATGAATCAAGTGTAAAGAATTTGAAAAAACAGTACCAGAATAAGAAACATTAACAGAAGGGGATGACAATGAAATAGAAGCACAAATACCCTTGCGTACATTATCAATCTTGGTAGCGAAAAAAATCAAGAAACTTATTACAAAGATGAGTTGAAGCAGTAACATGTAAAGAACTATTACACTTCAGCAATTTGTTAATAGAGTTAAACAGTTGTCTCGGATTTCTTTGGTTATCATCAATCATCTTAGAAAAATTATCCGATCTAGCAGAAACAATTCTAACCTTATACTCTTGTAAACAATCTTTCCAAGCTTCATAATTAACAGTCAAACCAGAAAGACGCCACTTCCGCTCCATTTTACAACAAGATGTCTTCATCATACGCAAATCGTCATTATACCAAGGAGCAGGACGTACAAATGAAACAGAGCGTGACTTTTGAGGAGCAAAAGTATCCAGGCCAGACAGGAGAACAGAATTTAACATAGAAACCTTTGTCTCTAATGGATCAGATGAAGATAAACTACTTAATGAGGAATCAATGAAAACAGAAAAATCAGAAAGCTCAATTGATCTCCATTTCCGATATGTCACAATACGAGAAGAGGAGATATTGGCACCAGGTAAGTACAGATCAAAAAAGATTGCCAGATGATCAGACAATCCTAAATCAATCCTAACCAGGTCTAAAATATGTCCTTTGTTATGTGTAAAACAGTCAACAAACTGATTCAAGTCAAAGCACTCCAGTAAAGACAAAAAGTATTTTGTTAATGCAGATTTTTTTTTGTCCATGTGGATGTTAAAATCCCCCTGAATAAGAATTCTCTCAAATTTGAGGCACAAATAAGACAACAGCTCTGCAAATTCAGGTAAAAAGTCTTTGTTTGCCTTAGGAGGCCGGTAGACTGTAACTATAGCAGTAGAAAGAGACTCAGAAATAGTCAGAATTAGGCATTTAAATTAATTAAACAAAGGAGCAGCTACGGGACTTAAACTGTATTGTTGATTATACAACACAATGATACCTCCACCTCTACCAGAGGATCGCGGGAGATCAAATAACCTGTAGCCAGCAGGAGTAAGTTCGTTAAAAAGAAGACCATCCGACTGCTTGTGCCATGTTTCAACCAGACATAGAATGTCCAGTTTTTTTTCCACAATAATGTCAGATATAGTCACAGCTATGTTGTTAACAGAACAAGCATTAAAATACGCCGATTTCAACAGGCGCGGCGGGGACTCAGAAAATGCCCGAGAGATCTCTTTATGTATAGACACAGACAAGTTGTTATAGTTAATCCCAGCAGGTCTGTACAGCAGCCTTTGAGGTTTACGAAAAAATTTAGGATAGGAGACAACATCAGATGACAGATGTGCAAAACTGCGCCTTGAAGAGCAATGGATGTAGCGTTTACTCCGAAGAATTCCAGCATCTCCGCAGATTGTGTAAATGTCATTTGTCAAATATTAGTTCCGCTTTAGTTTCAACAGCTGAGAAGCAGTGTACCTTAAGGCCATGCAGGAGGAATCCACACTAACAGCAGCCTCGCAGCAGTGTAAATCCAAAGCAGGGCAACAGGAAAGTTGGTTCCAGTAACAGATACTCAGAAATAGGAGCAATAATCCAACGCGTGAATCGTAGTTCCACATCTCCGTAAAGCAAGACGACACAACGGTCTTCTAAGCTCCAAAACTGTTTATCACACAAAAGTATCAGCAGTAGTAGTGAATAATAAAACAAACAAAACGGGAGAAAGGAGCGACAGCCAAACGCGCCAGCGTACCCCTTCAACCGGAACTGCAGGTATATGCAGTTGACCCAAAACGTCCACATCAGGTACAGAGGCCACATCCTGCCCGAAGGGAGGTAACATGTGGAGACACTAATATGGACTGGCCCAGGATTGGGGCAGTACTACATACGACTGGACTCTGGGGCAGATCCTACCTAGGAGTAGGGAGGAGGGCTGCCAGCAGAACCTGACAGAAGCTCTGTCACAGGGAAGACACGGGTTTACCGTGAGGAAAACTTACTGTGGAAGAATACACATATGGGATTACCCGAAGGAGAATCAGGCCATACCTAGCCCAGTACAGGGGCTGACCGGAGACCCGGGTGAGCTAACACCAGTACTGGGCCTGGCGTCAGACTGCTCCGCCCAGTCTGACTGCCGGGGGTGCTTGGAGGATTCCACCAGGGTTCACCGTCCGGGGAACTGAACTGGGGTAGAAAAAAGGCGCTCGTATCTCCGGGTGAGGGCAAGCGTGCAAGCGTGACACCGGCCAGTTCTTCTCGCCCATTACTTACCCAACACACGGGAAGAAACTGGCTCAACGCGGAGATTGTAGAATATTGCGAAGGTGTTCGGTGTCCCCCAGCCCGCAGCTCTGCAGATGTCTGCCAACGCATGGGAGGAGGCAACACTCCTGGTGGAGTGAGCCCTCACCCCCAGGGGGCAAGGCTCGCCTTGCGACTGGTACGACAAGGCAACGGCCTCCACTATCCAGTGGGCCAACCTCTGTTTGGAGACAGCCTTCCCTTTATGCTGCCCTCCGTGGCAGACAAAGAGCTGCTCAGAGCTTCTGACGCTACGGGTGCGGTCCACGTATATGTGCAATGCTCTTACGGGACACAGCCAGGGCTCTAGAGTGCGACCAATTTGGTCGCACGTGCGACCTAATTTCTCAAGGGTGCGACTAAAAAAAAACTTTAATCGCACTGGTGCGTCCAGCCATTCGAGAAAACAAAACAAAAGTCTCTGCGACTCAGAAAGTCTCTCTGCTGTTCGACAACAGACACGTTAGTCTCATATCGTGGTCTAAACCAATCAGAGATAGTGAAGGGCGCACCCCCCCTCTGATTGGCCGTGGTCCAGATATTCCTGTATTGGTGTGTGTGTGTGCGTTTGAAGATGCGTGTGCTGCTGCTGTCAAACAGAGAGAGAGGTTAGTAGTAGAGATACACGCAGCTCTTTCTCTGAATCTGCTCTATTCAGTGAATGTCTGACAGTCCCTCCAGGATTATGCGATCGCTGAATTTATCGCAAAATCAAGCAAACTCCGCTATTTTCCAAATTGCCGCAGATTTTGCGCTTAGACGCGTCTTGTGACGTCATCGCAATGCGCATTCAGTCAAAGAAATTTTTTCTCAGTTCCAAGAGAAAATTGGAACTGTTTCTCAGTTCCAAAAATGG
Organism: Oxygymnocypris stewartii; assembly: GCA_003573665.1. Lineage (NCBI taxonomy): Eukaryota > Metazoa > Chordata > Actinopteri > Cypriniformes > Cyprinidae > Oxygymnocypris > Oxygymnocypris stewartii. The sequence continues at coordinate 146,953 of QVTF01000725.1, read as the reverse complement.
AATGAACAGCTTTGCGTTCTCTTCATGCCCGATTTACAAGAGCTACATCGGACAAACGAACCGAAAGCGGAACGAATCCGCGCTACTCGTTTGGGCTACAGACCGTTTATCTGTTCGGACTGGAGCCGCGGGCTGCTCTCGATCACGCGACACCGTTATACACAGCGCTGGGAGATACAGTGAATAAAGTAGAATCAATAACATCTCTGTCAAATCTTGTGAGAAGCATTCAAATTCGGCACAGAATTATGTTAAAGCTACAGACATCAGAACAAACGCCACTGATGTGGAAACCAGGATAAACATTGTTCAATAAACACATCTCCACCATTCACCATGGATTTAATATAACTAACGTTACAGGAACAACTTGTGGCAGAAATGGTCTAATGTCTTAAAGTGTTTTTAAATGCTTCACACAACTTTTCCCAGCACTTCAAAGCTTTAAGTATTACCGAATTTTAAAGTTATTTTTAATGTGATGACATTATTTGTTCATCCTTAGGTTGCCCCATTTATAAAACTAAAAGTTTCATAATGTAGGAAAGCAAACACTTATTTAAAAATAAAAACATTAAATTACCAGTATTAGATGGCTGCAGAGAAGTACTTATAGGCTTATCAGCCATTTCCACTCCCTAATATATATATAGGAATAATATATATATATATATATATATTATTTATTAAATTATATTTAGACATTATGAATGACATTGATAAAAGTTAATTTTGAACTGCATCTCAACTCCCCAGACAGCACAAGTATATCTGTAAGACGTCTGATAAAAATCTGGGAAACATCTGCTGTGTAATCTGATAAACGTCTCAGAAGCAGTTTTACATGCATTTAATAAATCTCTATTTGATATTTACATCTACTGGAAACATATTAGAGACGTATTGCAGATGAGCAAACACACTTAAAAATACCTCTTGAATATGTAAATGCAGACATCTCTGAGATGTACATGTGTGATTAGGGTGAGTGCTTTACTGTCAGGTGCTGGTTCTGGAGGACTTAAAGGCACTGGTGCTGGTGTCCTTAAATGCTAGTCTGGAGCCCTACAATGGTTCTCGAAGTTAGAAAAGTCATAACAATATTAGAAGAATGTTGTATGTGGTATATTTTGAAGGATTTTTTAATAGGTTTAAGGGGAGGGTTTGAGAAGCACTGCAGTAGAGCATCCCTTCATTCAGACACAGTGGAAGATCTGATAAGAATCAGTGTAGAGGGGTCAAGTCTGGAAGATGTTGATGCTAGAGAGAGTGTGGTCAGCTGGTTTAGCCGAGGCCAGAGATCAAGAAGGACAAACTACAGGAGTTGGCCATCCGAGGGGCATGTAACTGCAATGGAGGATAGTCCATAATACATTGAGCCATGAGATGTTCAGTTTGACAGCCTTAAAACACTTAATTTAGATGTTCTTTTTATTTAATTTATCTTGAGATGTTTTTAAGTTTAAATATTAGCTCAGTGAAGCACTTTAAGCACCATCACTTTTTCAGTAAGTTACCTTTCTTGTAGAATTGTGCTTCAAATAAAGAACGTTATGTTGACCTGATTGTTAGTAAATCGTTTACTAGTAAATATTGCCTTTATGAAAATGTGGGTGCACCTAACTTTTGTGCCGGTGCACCTAAGAAAAAAATTTAGGCGCACCAGTGCACCCAGTGCAAAAAGTTAGTCTAGAGCCCTGACAGCAACGCTAAGGCTGGATCTGCCTCCTCCGAGGGCAGTGCTTGCAGGTTCACCACCTGATCGCGGAAGGGCGTGGTGGGAACCTTGGGCATGTATCCAGGCCGGGGTCTCAAACAACGTGAGTGTAGACCGGCCCGAACACAAGGCACTCTTCGCTTACCGAAAACGCCTGGAGGTCCCCGACCCGTTTGATGGAAGTGAGCGCGGTCAGGAGCATTGTCTTAAGAGACAGGAACTTCAGCTCGACTGAGTCCAGTGGCTCAAAGGACGATAGAGAGGTCCCAAGAGGGCACAAGGGGTGACCTGGAGGGATTCATCCTCCTGGCCCCCTTCAGGAAATTCACGATGAGATCATGCTTTCCCAGGGACCGGCCGTCCACTGCATCGTGGTGAGCCGCGATAGCGGCTACATACACTTTCAAGGTGGAGGGTGACAGCCTACGCTCCAACCTTTCTTGCAGGAAAAAAAGCACTACTCCAATCGTGCATCGGCGAGAAGAACACCAGTTTGCGAACAGACTCCATTTCAGTGTGTAGGTTTGCCTTGTTGAAGGAGCTCTAGCCTGAATGATGGTCTCTACCACTGCCGGTGGTAGACCGCTCAAGGCTGCCGCGTCCCGTCCAGGAGCCACACATGGAGGTTCCATAGATCTGGACGCAGGTGCCATATGGTGCCGAGCCCCTGAGAGAGGATGTCCTTCCTCAGAGGAATGTGCGATCCAGGTCGCTCCTGGACCACCATGGTGGACATCGCCTTCCCGAGGGACCGCGCTGTGACTTTCATCAACCCCGGGTCGGTACTACCCTCGTGCACCTGTTTGAGCGCCTTGGCTTGGTGAACCTGCTGGATAGCCATGACGTGCAGGGCAGAGGCTGCCTGGCCCGCAGCGCTATAAGCTTTGGCCGCGAGAGCGGCTGTCAGCTTACAGGCCTTGGACGGGAGACGCGGACATTTCCTCCAAGTGGCGGTGTTTCGTGGGCACAGGTGCACCGTGATCGCTCTCTCTCCACCTGGGGAATGCCCGCGTATCCCCTGGCCACTCCGCTGTCGAGGGTAGTGAGGATGGAGGAGGCAGACGAGCGGCTTCTGGCCGTGAAAGGGGCCATCCACGACTTTGTCAGCTCCTCATGCACCTCCGGGAAGAAAGGCACCGAGGCAGGGCTCGGTTGTGAGCCGCGCCCCGCTCCGAGAAACCAATCGTCCAGCCGCGAGGGCTCGGGACTGGGCGGTCTGGTGACCTCCAGCCCGATGCTCACGGCTGCCCGGGCAAGCATGGCCGTCAGCTCTGGGTCCGGTACGGCAGGTGGCGACAACACCCGAGGGTGGCAGCCCCACCGCACCTTCATCCTCAGAGGACGTGAGCCCATCCCCCGATGCTGCGATCGACATCCTATCTACAGATGGCGCACCGAATAAAATGCTGGGCGCCCCATGGGACAGACCAGCGAATTCACCCGGGAACAGGACGGGCTGTGCGCTGCGTGAGGAGTAAGAGGTCCGTGGGGGCATGCCCGGCGGAGAGGCTCTTACTGTAACCCTCAGATCTCCCAGAGCGCCAGCCGGCGATCCTCTGCTCGCAGAGAGACCAGCACGGGTGGCGGCAGAGGGTGCCAATCCTTTCATAAAGGAAAGGCGAGATCGCAAAGAAATCATGCTCATACGCCCACAACAGGCGCATGAGTCATCCACGAACGCATCTTCAGCGTGTTGGAAGCCCAAACACTGAAGACAACGATCGTGTCTGTCATCCGCAGACAGGAAATGACCGCAACCAGAAGGACACGGACGAAACAGTACCTTGAAAAAGACGCGATCGTCCGTGATTTTCTCTTTTAGAATTTGCTCTCTTAGTTGAAGTTCCCAGGGGAATCGCTGATGAGAGGGACTCCGCTGATCACACCGTTACGCTAACCAGGAACAAAACAAAGATGAAAGGCTTTGTGGAGATCAGCACTCTTCTCATCCACTCGGCTCCGAAGCAAAAATCTAATCAGTGGACGCACCTGTCGCCCTTTTATACCCGTATGCACGGGGAGTGGCTCAGGTATGCAAAATCCACTAGCCAATTTCATTGGCGTTTTCTCTTAAGTCAGAGATGATCGGGGCTTCCAAGTAAATCCCCTATGTCGTCATGACATAACTCATAGTGACCGACAGATAGGGAACTGCAGATTTGCTGCCAGGGTTAGAGAATAAATTTGAATGCTTATGAGTCAGTAATGGAAAGGGTTGCAGTTGAGTCATACATTTCTGACCACAGGTCCCTATGGCCAACTATTAATGTGTCATGCCAGGACCATTTAGGAACGCATCACAGTATTTACAAGATTATTGCTTTCAGTTAATCTATTTATTATTTTCTCATCAGTTGATGAATTCTTTAGTTAAACTATCAATAAATAATAACAGTAAATTCTGGTATTAATCTTTTATTTTATTCAAACCTTTTCTCATAATTAATACTTTACAAAAAATAAAATAACAACAACAACAAAGGAAAGAAAGAAAATAACAATAAATAAAGAAAGATAACAAGAAGAGAGAAAAATAAATAACAATAAAAATAAATATAAAATAAATAACAATAAATAAAAAATAAGAAAAGAGAGAGAAATTTTAAATAATAACAATAAATAAAATAAGAGAGAAAAATAATAATTAATAAAAAAGAAAAAGAAAGAAATAAATAATTACAGGGCACTGATACAATCAATAGAAACTATGGCTACTTTCATAGTTATTGTTTGGGACTGACAGCAGTTGCTTACAGGTGAGAGACTTGAAAGTTTTTATTCAGTCAGCAGATTGAAACATCTCCTTGAATACATATCTGTATATGAATGAACAGCTGAAGTCACAACCACATTCAGGACACGAGAGCGACATAATAAAAAATGGCGTCACTACACGGGGAAGTTTTATCACAGCTGACAGCCGTTTTTAAATAAACGATCCCAGTCGAGGCTTGTCCTATCCATCACACATTAAACAACAAACAATGATTTTAAATGCTTCGTTAACGCGTGCAGAGAAGAGAGCGTGTTTGGTGCACGCATCTCAGAGTTCTTGCGCATGCCGATCGCAAGAGCTCCGAGACGCGCACCAAACACGCTCTCTGGGCGCCAGGGCTCTGACGGCAGCTCTGGTGGATCTTAAGATGAATGCGAATAATTTATCCGTCTCTGTGGTGGCATTAAACCCGTCATGATTATATAGGCAACTCGATGTCCCGTGCTGTCCGTTCATTCAGCGCAGCTTTGAATGTGGTTGTGAATCCTGACAATGTAAAGGCATCAGTTTGGCTATATATACAGTGCCCTCCACTAATATTGGCACCCTTGGTAAATATGACCAAAGGCGGCTGTGAAAATAAATCTGCATTGTTTATCCTCTTTATCTTTCATTCAAAAAATTCACAAAATTCCAACCTATCATTGAAGTAAAACAATTGAAAGTGGGGAGAAAATCTCATGATGAAATAAATGCTTTCACTATTTCATGTTGGCCACAATTATTGGCACCCAATTATTGCAACGTCCTTTTCCCAGGGTAACAGCTCTGAGTTTTCTCCTATAATGCCTGAAGAGTTTGGAGAACACCTGACAAGAGATCAGAGACCATTTTCTTCATACAGAATCTCTCCAGATCCTTCAGTTTCACAGCTCCATGACGGTGCTTCTTCTCTTCAGTTCACCTCACTCATTTTCTGTAGGGTTCAGGTCAGAGGACAGAGACAGCAATGGTAAAAGATTCATTTTGTGCTCAGTGACCCATTTTTGTGTTTATTTTGATGTTTGTTTTGGATTGTTGTCCTGCTGGAAGATCAAAACATGGCCCATTATAAGATTTCTAACAGAGGCAGTCAGATTTTGATTTTTTATCTGTTGGTATTTGATAGAATCCATGATGCCATGCATCTGAACAAGATGTCCAGGACCTCCAGCAGAAAAACAGGCCCACAACATTAAAGATCCAGCAGTATATTTAACCGTGGACATGGGGTACTTTTTTATCCCTGTTTGTACTAAACTCATCTGGTGGGGTTGCTGCCAAAAAGCTATTTTTTCAGTTTCATCTGACAATAGAAGCCAGTGCCATTTGAAGTTCCAGTCGTGTCTGACAACTGAATTTTCTGGAGTTTGTTTTTGGATGAGTGAGGATAATTTTTCTTGAAACCCTCCCGAACAACATGTGGTGATTTAGGGGATATTTGATTTTTCTTTTAGGTTTCTGACCCCAAGACTCAACTAATCTCTGCAATTCTCCAGCTGTGATCATTGGAGAGTCTTTGGCTACTCAAACTCTCCTCCTCAGCATTCATTAGGACGATATAGACACACATCCTCTTTCAGGCAGATTTTTAACATTTTTAGTTGATTGGAACCTCTTAATTATTACCCTGATGGTGGGAATGGAGATTTTAAATGTTTTAACTCTTTTCTTACTGCCACTTTCTATTTTGTGATGCTCAACAATCTTGTTCTTCACATAAGAAATATATATTTTGTTTTTTCTCATTGTGATGGACGATAAAGGGAATTTGACCTTTGTGTTCCTCATATTTATAATCCTGTGGAACAGAAAGTCATGGCTGGACAATTTCATGCTCCTAGTCACCCTGGTGTGCTAAAAAATGTAAATATGAATGGGAATATACTTCAGAGATATTTTACTCATAAGAATTTCTAGGGGTGCCAATAATTGTGGCCAACATTCATTGGAGAAAAACATTTATTTCATCATGAGATTTTCTCCCCACTTTCAATTGTTTTACTTCAATGATAGGTTGGAATTTTGTGAATTTATTGAGTGAAAGATCAAAAGGATAAACAATGCAGATTTATTTTCACAGCCGCCTTTGCTCATATTTATCAAGGGTGCCAATATTAGTGGAGGGCACTGTATATGCGGTTCTGACGGTCGTATAATAACAGAACGCTCTATGAACACTCTGTGAAGTGAAGCGATGTTGCCATACTAGCCTTTACCTTCTGCTCTAAAGTCTTGTTTGTGTTAAACATGGCAGAAAAACAGTCTTAAGTAGGGATAACTGCAGGCTCGCGCAATGGGCGTGGACTAAAGGTGTGATGCATAGACGCACTAAATGCTAATCAACGTATTTTTATAGTCGACGTTATCGATGACATCGACGAATCGATGCAGCCCTAAAATATATATATATACACACACACACACACACACACACACACACACAGTGCCCTCCAAAAGTATTGGAACAGTAAAGACAAAATTGCTCTGTTGGCTGTGGGGTCAAGACATATGATTAAACAAATCATATTAACATTAAACAAATATGATTAAAAGATGGATATGAGACAAAACTACATAATGTCACATTTCATTATTGGGTGATTCAACACATAGATGTTTTACCAGCTAAGAAGATCAGCACTTTTAGAGTTTCATCCCCCTGTCTGATGTGAGCATAAGTATTGGAACAGTTGCTTCACGGGTCTTTCTAAGTGATCACCTGTGTCCTGTTGCATTAATTCTTCATGATATTAAAAGCAAGGAATGTGACATATCAGTTATATCCATTACTTCTGTATTCTGAATCTTGCATTCAATGATGACACACACAAACCAGGATGAAGATGAGGGAGCTGAATTTGAGAGAAAAGCAATCAATTTGGGTGCTAAAAGAAAAGAGGAAGTCAATTAGAGCTATAGCAAAAACAAAGGGCATGGAGAAATCAAGAGTTTAGAAACCACCAGCAACCAACAACTACCTGATCGGCTGAGAAAACAACAGTAGTTGATGACAGACAAATAAAAAAAAGCTATGAAAATGAGCCTCTAAAATATGTGTCTGTAAAATCCCCATCAACTTCCAGAAAGCTGGGGAGATGCTCTGACAATCTACTGTCCTCAGGAGACTTTGACACAGAATCGCAGATGCTACACAGCAAGATGCAAACCTCTGACCAGCACTAAAAATAGAAAGGCAAGATTAGAGTTTGCAAAAAAAACACAAAAGGTGAGCCAGAAGAGTTTTGGAACTGTGTTTATGGACCGATGAGACAAAGATGAACCTTTATCTAAGTAATGGAAAAGCAAACATGTGGAGAAAAAAAGGGTACTGCAAATGATCCCAAGCATACAGCTTCATCTGTAAAGCATGGTGGAGGTGGTGTCATGGCATAGGCATGCATGGCTGTCTCTGGAACAGGCCCTCTCATCTTTACTGATGACTTAATTTATGATGACAGTAGCAGAATGAATTTAGAAGGGCACAAACCCATTTTGCCTACCAATATTCAAGACATTGCCACCAGATTAATTGGGAAGTGCTTCATATTGCATCAGGACAATGACCTAAGACACCCTGTCAGTTCAGTCAAGGAGTTTATATGGGCAAAGACATGGGAAGTCATAGATTGCCCTATGTCAATCTCCAGATTTAAATCCGATTAAACATGAATTTCACCAGCTGAAGAGGAGAGTAAAGGCAGAAACTCCCGAAAACAAGAAACACATGGAATTGGCTGCATTAAAGGCTGGGAAAAGTATTTCAAAGGATGAGACCAAGTGTCTGGTGATGTCTATGGGTCCTAGACTCACTGCTGTGATTGTGCGCAAGTGATCTGCAACTAAATAATAGCTTTTAATCTTAAAATACGATATAGACTCACTTCCAGGCAGTTTCGTAAAATTTTATGTTGATTGGAAATTTTTAATTATTGCTCTGATGGTGGAAATGGAATTTCCACAGCTCTAGCTCTTTTCTTTAAGCCACTTCAGTAATTTGTGAAGCTCAATTATCTTTTGCTGCACATCAGAACTATATTATTTGTTTTTTCTCATTGTGATGGATGATTAAGGGAATGTGAGCTTTGTTTTCCCTCCTATTTATATTTCTGTGAAACAGGAGGCTGGATAATTTCATGTCCATAATCACCTTGGAGTGCTCAAAATTGTGAATATGAATGGGAATATACTTCAGAGATTTTTTACTCATAAGAATTTCTAGGGGTGGCAATAATTGTCTAAGGTGTATTTGAGAAAAACATTTATTTCATAATGAGATTTTCCTCCATTTTCAATTATTTTAGTTCAATGAAAGGTTAAATTTTTGGGATTATTTTTTTAAATAAAAGATCAAAAGGATTAATTATGCAGGTTTATTTTCAGAGCCTTCTTTGATCATATTTACCAAGGCTACCAATAATTCTGACCACGACTGTATGCAGAAGATGATATAAAGCCAAAGAATATCTAGGAGCTGTAGGATTTTTCTAAAGAACAGCAGGCAGTTGAACTCAGGACAAACAAGGGACTCATGAACAACTATCACAAAATAAAATAAAAACAGTCATGCTTTAGACATTTTTTTTAAAAAACATTTTTTAAATGAGATTGGAATCATACTAATCTGAGATTATGAGGTTTCCATAAACCTCTGTATAACAAGAGCAACAACAACAAAAAAGGGCATGACAAGCCCCTATGGTTAAAAAATGGTTGCTTTGTAATACAAAATACCTTTAGACAATCGCTCAAAAAAAAAAGAAATATATATATATATATATATATATATATATATATATATATATTAAAAATGGTTTTGTAACCTCCATTAGCCCTGTTGAGATATATTAACTCATAAATTAAGTGTAGAATGATGTGGCATGATGTAAAATTGTATGATGTATTCGTGTTTGCTCTAATCTCTCTGGCAGCTGCCCTACAAAAACTAAAATTATGCTGAAAGCTTTGAATAATGTTGCGTAGGTAGCACACTTATTCCCTTAACCATTCTGGAATATAAATATTTCCTGAAAGCAACTGTCTTAAATTCATGTTGTTATCTCATGGTGGTATATGTTATTATTTTCATAGTTTTTATGTTTGATTTTGTATATGTGTTCCAGGCTGATGGCCTGTGTGCTATAGACCTGTTGAGCTGTGCTGGCCTGATCAATCATTTTGGCCGCAGTCGTTCAGTAGAGAAACTTGAGATTAGTCCAGTTCTTCTGCAGAAAGGAAACACCAGGATTGCACTTTATGGAATAGGTGAGTTTATATCATAAAGCACTATTACATAAGTTATACAGTAATACTTGTCAAAAGTTTGTAAACCTTATGATCTTTAAATTAATTTTAGTTATGAGCCTTCTTTGGCTATTAAAGGTCTAGTGGGTAAGAAGGGGAACATTAGACCAGTTAGTAATTATTGTCACCAACAAAACACTGGGGAAAGTGAATAAGAAAAAAATATTTTCTATGTGTATATTTTAAATATTTAATATTTTGTGGAATTGTTTTTTTTGTATTCTTTGATAAATAGTTCAAAAGAACAGCATTTATTTGAAATAAATATTTTGTAACATAAATCTTTTTTACTGTCACTGTTGATCAGTTTTCATATTTGCTGAATAAAATAATTAATTTATATTAAAAACACACTCACATACCCCAAACATTTGAAGGGTAGTATATAATAGTTTCTGCATAAATATTAATTAAGTATCTGTTTTCAACATTGATAATAATAAGAAATGTCTTGAGCAGCAAATCAGCATATTAGAACGATTTCTGAAGGATCATGTGACACTGAAGACTGGAATAATCACAGCAAATATGCGGTTTGCATCACAGAAATAAATTGAATTTTAAAATCTATTACAATATACATTTTATTTTTATTTATACTAGGGCTGTGCGATATGACGATATATATCGGATGGACGAAATAAAAAGCATTGTTTCATATTATGTTCTATCGTTTATTTCGTGGTGTCGCAAAATACATTGTTTACGGTAATACATTTTCATCATTTGAGTGACTGCGATCTTTATACACTGCCCATCATGGGGCGTGATGGGGAGTCAGAAGCAGGTGGAGAACGACCAGCCAGGACACAACAAGGAGCTCGTTCCTAAACGAGGGATTACATCTGAAGCATGGTCACGTGTTTTTAAGGACTGCAGTTTTAAAACACCCGATTTTAAGCCGTTGAAACTCAAACAACAGACCTTTATGCATGCGCCGTCTCTTTCTGTGTGAGAGGAGCGCACTTTTTCTTTTTTGCCGACTTTAAACAATTACATAAACACACTTATATGCGTCAGAATCCCCGTCGTTGCAAGTATTCTCATAAACAGCGATTTAGGCCATAAGAAAGCGTAAATGGCAGAAAGATAAAACGCATATGTAACAGTAACTTAGTTATATTGGATCTGGACTTTGGTCTTAAAGGGGAAGCCATCCAATATTCGTTCTGTCTGCCATTCATGTTAATCATAGCACACTGCTAGAAAATCTCTCACTGCTCTTGACTAAATAATGATATAATTAAACAATAATAATGATATATTTATAATCTGTATAGAATCTATACATAATAAACGTGTTAATTATATCTATCATAGATAGATAGATATAATTAACACAGTGAAGACTAATTAATTAATTATTATCTAGCTTTTCTTATTGTAGTTTTTTGTCCTATTGCTTGCAATTAGTTTCTTATCCTTATTTAATCACTGACTGTTTATTTATCTTCAGTGAGGTTGAGTTTTTTTTCTCTCTCTTTTTTCTCTCTCTTTAGGCTTGTATTATTAGTTTGATATTGACATTGGTGATAAGGATTATGAAAATTCTATGGTATCAAAGATTTTAATATTATAACTTTTTTAAAGAAAAAAAATCACTATATCGTGATATAAAGTTTGTCATATCGTGATATAAGATTTTGGTCATATCGCCCACCCCTAACTTATACTATTTTGAAATATTAGTTTTTACTGTATTTTAGAGCATATAAATGCTGCCTAAATGCAGGAAGTAACATTATTTTTGTATTACTGGTGCTTGCCTATAGGACCCTTTTATAATGCATTTCAATGGTCATCAGCATTGTAAACCTTCAAAAGTTTTTTATATTTTTATATTTTTTTATGTAATAACACACAGGGCTTTAGGAACCCCTTCTCTCTCTGAGGCTGATGATACACGGGACAACTTTTTGAGCAATGTTGCTGGGCAATCTTTGGTTAAAGTTGCCGTCATGGGGCAACAAGGGGAGACACAGGGACCACAACCTATCTAAAGTTTCCAGATATAAATTTGTTACCCATTCTCAGTGGGAAAGTGCCTAAACAACATCGCTTAAAAAAAAAAGTTGCCCCGTGTAACATCAGCCTAACTCTCTCGCACACTCATTTGACTTGCAGCAACACTTGCAACATCCTAGCAACCACCCGTATACTTCTATTTAAACAGATCAAAAAACATATCTTTGGATAGAAGTGTCTGTGCGCAGTTGGATGGTTGGAACTCAGCTGGCCTAATTCTTCTGTTAGAAAGAACTGCAGCTACTCCAAAGGGAACATGTCCAATCTCAATGTTAATTGGTTTGTGTGGATATGCACAAAATGTGGTTTCTGACAGAGAACAAATACAGATGATAAATATGCATGTGATATTATGAAATGGCAAATATACAAATATAAAACTACACTATATTGCCAAAAGTATTGGGTCACCCCCTTCTAATGAAAGGTTTTACTACTTTAGCAATTTCCAAGAGTATAAATCTTAATGTTTAAGCATATAATGATATTCTAGGGAATTGTGTGCTTCTAATTTTATAGCAACAGCTTGGACAAGACCACTTTATATTCTAGCATGACAGTGCCTCTGTGTATAAGGCAAGGTTAAAAAAAGAAAAGATTGACTGAGTCAGTGTGGAAGAACTTGACTGGTCTGCAGAAAGACAAGTCATAATCCCTGTTAAAAACTTCTGGTGCGACTTTAAATGCAAACCTTGAGCCAAAAATTCATCACCAAACACCAATGACTTGTACATTCATTATATGGACAAAAGTATTGGGACACCCCCTTAGAAGAGAAAAAGAAACTTCCAAAACTGTGGCAACAAAGATGGAAACATAATTCATGTACATAAAAATTGTATTTTCACCTCTGTTGCAACAGTTTTGAAGTGTCTAAAATGACTGTACCCATATGTACAAATCTTTGGTGTTTGGTCAAGTCAAGTTGAGCTTTATTGTCATTCTGCTTCATGTGGGTACATACAGTGAAACGAAACTTTGTGCCTCACAGGACCATGGTGCTACATAAATACAGACATACAACAGTGAAGTAAAAAAGAAAACTATAATCCTATACACAACTAACCTACTGACAGATTTTGACTATTAATATACTATATATAAATGTTACCCTATACGTGGACTAAAAAAATACAAACTATACAAACTGTACGAAAGCTTCAAATGAGTACTGTACATGTGCAGAGAGAAACATTATCGAGAAACAAGTTGAGCAGCTGGCTGCTGAACAGTGTAAGGTGATTTGTAGTGCATGAGCATGTAAACATATAAATATATATATATATATACACTATTGATTATTTTGTGGGATTATGTACACAGTAATTGTGTGAAAAATGTCTAGTGTGAATAGAGGAGAGTGTGTTACTACAGGTGGTTTGTACAGGCCCACTCACCTGTGTGTATCACACTTTGCATTGCACAAAAAAAGTATTTTTCTGTGATGTGATAAGGTTGGGGGGGGCGGGGGGTGATGGTCCATGTTTCAGGAGGTTGGGGGTTTGTATGGGGTTTCAGAGAGGGGCGGGGGTATTTGAGTTCAGGGCTCTCACAGCCTGGGGAAAAAGCTGTTGAGCAGTCTGGTGGAGCGGGCTCTGATGCTCCGGAACCGTGTTCCTGATGGTAGGAGCTGGAAGAGACAGTGGGAGTGATGGGTGGGGTCCTGATACTGGTAGTTTTACTGGAGCATCGTGCAAGGAACATGTCCAGGATGGAGGGGAGAGGGGCACCAATGATCTTTGCAGCTGTGTTAACTGTCCGCTGGAGGGTCTTGCGGTCTGCTGCACTACAGTTCCCGTACCAGACAGTGATGCAGTTGGTCAGCGCGCTCTCAATGGTTCCCCTGTAGAAAGTGGTGAGGATGGGTGGAGGGAGACTTGCCCTTTTCAGCCAGCGGAGAAAGTGTGGGCGCTGTTGCGCCACCTTGGAGATTGATGTAGTGTTGGTGGTCCAGGTGAGGTACTCTGTGATGTGCACCCCCAGGAATTTAGTGCTGCTGACTCTCTCCACAGTCTAGTTGTCGATGGTCAGTGGGGAGTGGCCACCCGAGTTTCGCCTGAAGTCCATCACAACCTCCTTTGTCTTACTCACATTGAGGGAGAGGTTGTTAGTACCACGCTATTCAGCCAGCTGTACCATTTTCTCTCTGTAGTGCGTTTCATCGTTGTTGCTGATGAGACCTACCACTGTTGTGTCATCGGCAAACTTGATGATATGTTTGGAGCTGAACTTGGCAGTGCAGTCGTAGGTCAGCAGCGTAAAGAGCAGTGGGCTGAGCACACAGCCTTGTACTCAGGGCACCTGTACTCAGTGTGGTAGTGCACAATACCGTCCAATGCACTTTTTAATGTAAGCAGTCACAGTTTCAGTGTACTCCTGCAGGTCAGTTTGGTTGCTATAGGTGGCCACCTCTTTAACAATATTCCAGTCTGTGTCCTGGAAGCAGTGCTGCTGAGGTAGCATTGTCTGGCCATACCAAGATCTGCTTGTGAACCGGTTTGGCAAGTTTGAGAAGTGGTCTGTATGCTGGGATTAGCATAACAGATATGTGGTCCGAGTACCTGAAGTGGGAGCGGGGATCAGCTTTGTATGTGTTTTTTCACTGTTGTATAAACAAAGTCCAGTGTGTTATTTCCCTTTGTTGCAAAGTTCACATGTTGGTAGAACTTTGGCAAAACTGTCTTTAAGTTAGCGTGGTTGAAGTCGCCGGCTATGAGGAAAAAGCCGTCTGGGTTATTGATTTGTTGTTCGCCGATGGCGCTGTACAGTTCAAGAAGCGTGTCCTTAGCGTTTGCACACGGGGGAATGTACACAGCAACAATAACAATTGGCCATGAACTCCCGCGGCAGATAGAACGGTCGACACTTCACAACCATAAACTCCACTAGCGATGAACAGTGTGGAGAAATTAAGAAAACACACATATATTTATTATTGCTATATATATATACACATTATCTTGCAAATTCTATCCCGCCAGAGTCACCAGCTGTTTTTATATGCAATAATATTCAAACTCTTGTCTATGATGCATTTTTGCTATTCCCAATTCAGAAGCGAGATCGCTCACGTGGATGAGTTCAGCACGCGCAACATGAAAGCCCTGTTTATGATAGAAGAGAGAACTAACCATTAAACATGCTTACACTTTAGGCCTGTGGCTGTTATATTAAACTGAGTTTATTTAATGATTTTTTTAGCTTCTAAAGATTATAGCCGTGTTTCTTATATCACAACTTCCTTCTCTTCAAAGCGGCGCGCATTCGTTCCTCCCTGACCAAAACTTAACGTCAGAATCAGATCAATCGTCTGTCGATTGTTGTAAAATGCCGTCTTTAAAGTTACTAAATTGCTGGACATGTTTGATAATAAGTTGAAAGTACAATCCACACGAGAGACGCTGTTCCTCAGGCTGAAGTGTGTGTGCGTGTGTGTGTGCGTGCGCGTGGTAGCGCGCGTGCGCGGCGCGCTCCAAAACAGACAAGCAAAGTACACGTTGAGCTTCAGACGCGTCCAAACGATCAAATACACACAAAGCATGTAAAAACGGACGGCTTGGAGAGTATTCACTTAAAACACAGTTTATATCTTAAAGTGAACGAGAACAGTTGGGAGAAAATTGTCAATATTTTGTCTTAGTGACAGATTGGAGCTTCTTCAATATTAATCAAAGAACAAAATAGAAAGACAAAATCACTCACAGCTCTTAATCTGAATAAAGTAATAGCTTTAATAAGCATTAATCTATCAATATATACAGTGAAAACTATGCAGTGTTCATTTATATTTGATCACTTTTAGATTTATTTTGTAGCTATTTTTTACCTGAACATTAATGTTATAATGTTATTAGACCATCATAGATAAATGAAAGCACTGTGGTTTTTTTCATTTCATTTGTACATTTATTTTATGGTATGACAAATGGTATATTTGTCAGTTTATTTACCTTTGTTTCTTTGTTCATGTTCTTACTCTATCTTATCTTATGTATATAAAACACTAAAAATGCCTGCACACTGGTGCATTTACAAATTGATGTTTTGTATTTATTTAATTAAATATTGATTTAACATTTCAGAATATAAAGCCATGTTAATTAAGCTGCTAATCTATCATAGAAATATATATTTCATACATATATGTGTATGTATGTATGTATATATGTATGTATGTATATATATAAATAACAAAAAGTACCGATAAGAATACCTGTTAAAGTACCGGATCGATAAGCAGTATCGATAAGAGTAGTAATACCGTTAAAACCTTAACGATACCCATCCTTACCGACTGAGTTGAATTAACTCCAGTTTGTTTTCCAGAGAGCGAACGTTTGAGAGCATGAGTGATGGAATCACTGGTCTAGTGGGGTTAGCCCTTAGCCTAGCTCGTAAACCTCCACGCTTGCCACGCTTCTGTCCCCTCTCACACCTGCCGGCGTCGCTGCTTTGTGCGGGTAGCGTCAGTAGGCGAGGCCACGGTCAGCTTCGGCAGCAGACAGAGGCCTTGTAGCTTCTCAGTAGTCACCAGCGAAAGCTGATGTTTGTACACACTGCCGATTTCCAGAAGGCTCTGGTGATCATAGAGGTGTTTCCGAGTGTTTATCTGATGATTTTGCGATAAAGTGAGACAGTTTGAAGACAAGAAGACGAGACTAACAGACATAAAAACACAGTTTTTAGGACCCGGAGTAGCTGCAGTGTCCGAACGTGCCGCCATCATGGTTCACATGATGGTGATGTATTTTTGGCTCTAGGTCTGTATTTAAAGTCACACCAGAAGTGTTCACCTGGGATTAGGACTTGGCTTTCTGCAGACCAGTCAAGTTCTTCAACACTGACTCAGTCAATCTTTTCTTTTTGAACCTTGCCTTATACACAGAGGCACTGTCATGTTAGAATATAAAATGTTCCTGTCCAAACTGTTGCTATAAAATTAGAAGCACACAATTCCCTAGGATATCATTATATGCTAAAACATTAGGATTTGTACTCTTGGAAATTGCTGAAGTAGTAAAACCTTTCATTAGAAGGGGTGACCCAATACTTTTGGCAATATAGTGTATATACGCTATAATAACTTTATATAGAACTATATAATTGTCTGAGGCAATAGTAAACAAAACTAAATACATATACGTTTTCACATATGCTTTATTATATAAAGCTTTATTAAACAGCTTTATTAAACAGACCAGGGATGCTTGCAAGTGGTTTCAGATTACACTGTGTGTGCGCTGTTCTAGCGCTCCCGTGTGCTTATTGTAATAGTTATCAGAATGCCGATCTGAGACTGAATAAATATTTACATCAACACACGACAATCATTGCTCTTATACAAACGAATAAGCATCTTTGATTGCAAACAACGGAATAATTCGTCAAATACTTGAGCATACATCTACTGTATTTATACTGATGCAATGATTTTCCTGAGGTAAAATAAACTGAATTATGCTATGCATTAAACAGCACAAATATATTTGCTGTTTGCCATGGTGGATCGATTTGATTCATGATTGACATTAAGGGCTGCTTAAGAATAAGCGTGCACAAATTAGTTAGATTGTGTGAACTTACATTGTCGTTTATAATTGTTTTAGCCCGAGTGATTTGTTATGTTATTTCAAGTCAGGTTTTGGACTTTAATCCCCGCTTTTCCTCGGGTCTCCGTAATGTATCCGTCATATTCACGCGCAGCAGTGATGAGAGAAAGCGTTTGAGACCATTTCGAGAGGAGAAATCAATCTACATATAAAATATTGGTCACAGGTTATTGGTCACTTTCTAAACAATAAAAGTGTAGCGCATCCACTAGCGCACTAGTAATTATAATTATATATAAATAAATAGTTTTTTACCGATGCAAATATGTTAGAAATGATGCATCAAGATACAAATGCCAACTTGTATCCGATGCACACTTTTAAAACCGATGTTTAACTTTTTTTTGCCGATGCACTGAGCGAATTGGGGATATGTTAGAAATGATGCATTGTGATACAAATGCCAACTTGTATTCGATGCACACTTTTTAACCTGTTAGCCAGCACCCCCATTGAGGGGACTCATGTGTGAAAATGACCTACCTAAATAAAACAAATATAACAGTTGCTGACTTCAGTGTGCTACACACACAATTTTGGTGTCTTTGGAAAGAAGACACTTTGGGCTTTACTACCCATCATCCAGAGTTGATACTGATTTGTTAATATAAAAAGTTATAGAGACTGAAGTGCCTTAAAAAAAAATATATATATATTATTATTATTTTATATAAAAATACATGAAATAATTCCTGGGGCAATCCAGAAAAGTAATTGATTGAAAGTCACATGTATCATGAGTTTATATTTCAAATCTGAAGAAGATACCATGAAAAATCTCATTTTCTTGAGACCATATCTAGCCCCAACCCCCCCACCCCCGTTTGAGGAAAAATATTTACAGAAGCAGCTCAATAATCCTTTGTGCATTTTATATGGTTAGTAGTATAATTAGTGGTAGTTTTGTTATCTTATCAGTATTATTTGTATTAATACTGATACTGTATCTTGTCAGTATTATGTTTCCCCCTTTTTTATAGAAACACTAAGTGACAAACAATATCTTAAGCACGACCACCAGTCCTAAGTTCAGACAACATTACAAAATACGCATTCATACATGGTTATTCTAATTACTAAAGTTCTATCATATATTGCTAAATCATCATAATATCATATTATAATGTTTGACTGACTGATGCCAAGTGAGATATTTAAAAAATGGTGCCATTTTACAAACATAAGCTATATAGCCTGTATATATATATATATACAGTGCTCAGCGTAAATGAGTACACCCCCTTTGAAAAGTAAAATTTTAAACAATATCTCAATGAACACAAAAACCATTTCCAAAATGTTGACAAGACTAAGTTTAATACAGGTGTTGATCATATAATTAGAATATCATCAAAAAGTTGATTTATTTCACTAATTCCATTCAAAAAGTGAAACTTGTATAATGTATACATTCATTCCACACAGACTGATATATTTCAAGTGTTTATTTCTTTTAATTTTGATGTTTATACCTGACAACTAATGAAAACCCCAAATTCAGTATCTCAGAAAATTAGAATATTACTTAAGACCAATACAAAGAAAGGATTTTTAGAAATCTTGGCCAACTGAAAAGTATGAACATGAAAAGTATGAGCATGTACAGAACTCATTACTTAGTTGGGGCTCCTTTTGCCTGAATTACTGCAGCAATGCGGCGTGGCATGAGTCAATCAGTCTGTGGCACTGCTCAGGTGTTATGAGAGACCAGGTTGCTCTGATAGTGGCCTTCAGCTCTTCTGCATTGTTGGGTCTGGCATATCACATCTTCCTCTTCACAATACCCCATAGATTTTATATGGGGTTAAGGTCAGGCGAGTTTGCTGGCCAATTAAGAACAGGGATACCATGGTCCTTAAACCAGGTACTGGTAGCTAAATAATCAACTTTTTGATGATATTCTAATTATATGACCAGCACCTGTATAACATCTGTTTGACTTATAACATGAAAGTAAGGTTAATAATATAACTTAGATTACACATTTTTCAGTTTTACTCAAATTAGGGTGATGCAAAAATGAGTACACCCCACAACAAAAACTACTAAATCTAGTACTTTGTATGGCCTCCATGATTTTTAATGACAGCACCAAGTCTTCTAGGCATGGAATGAACAAGTTGGCAACATTTTGCCAGATCTATCTTTTTCCATTCTTCAAGAATGACCTCTTTTAGAGATTGGATGCTGGATGGAGAGTGATGCTCAACTTGTCTCTTCAGAATTCCCCATAGGTGTTCGATTGGGTTCAGATCAGGAGACATACTTGGCCACTGAATCACTTTCAACCTGTTCTTCTTCAGAAATCTAACAGTGGCCTTAGATGTGTGTTTATGATCATTGTCATGTTGGAAAAGTGCACCACGACCAAGACGACCAAGGGCACGGAGTGATGGTAGCATCTTCTCTTTCAGTATAGAGTAGTACATTTGTGAATTCATGATGCCATCAATGAAATGCAGCTCCCCGACACCAGCAGCACTCATGCAGCCCCACATAAGGACACTGCCACCACCATGTTTCACTGTAGGCACCATGCTTTTTTCTTTGTATTCCTCACCTTTGCGACGCCATACAGTTTTGAAGCCATCAGTTCCAAAAACATTTATCTTGGTCTCATCACTCTAGAGCAGTGGTTCCCAAACTTTTTGCTGTGTGCACCCCTTTCTAGTGTTTGACACCTGTCAAGCACCCCCACCATCTTTCTCCGATTAACATCCATTTTTTTATACAATAAATAAACGCACATTTTCTGTATTTAAGAAAATATCACAACTTCAGTTATAAATAAAAAAATATTGCTTCCTACCTTTTTAGTGAGATGGATGGGCCTGCATTTTTGCACACAGATCATCAAAATTTGGTGCAATAGACGACAGTTTTACTCTCAAATCATTCTCAGCATCTAGTCTTTGTCGATGTTTGGTTTTCAACAATGTCAGTGCAGAAAAGCCTGCCTCACATAAGTACGTGGTTGCAAAGGGCGTCAACACTTTCAGTGCCTGCTTTGACAATCCTGGATACTCCACCATTGCTGAAGCCCAGAAATCCACGAGTGACTTATTTTTAAAAAGTATGTGGTGTCCCCCATCAGATGATAACTCCAGTAATTGTTCTTGCTCTTGAAATGAGAGATGTGGGATTGGAGGAGTGACATCAAAGGGATTCCGAATCCATGTCTGAGACTGGTCCATAGTGGGGAAGTAAGTCTGCAGATTTTGGCTGAGCTGGTTGAGATATTCAATAATGAGGCCTTTGACGTAATTACTTAATGCAGCTTCCCGTAATTGCAAAAATTCAGACAGCAGAGGAAAGCACTCAGTGGAGTTTGTATTTATCCAGTTAGCCCAGAAGACAAGCTTTTTAATAAGTGCTTCAACTTTGTCCTGGGTGTTAAAAACGGTAGTACTAAGGCCTTGCAGACTTAAATTAAGTTCATTAAGAGTAGAAAATGTGTCTGCCAGATATGCCAGCTTTTGAAGCCAGATGTCATCTTGCAAGAATGAAGACAATGGAAATGGGTTATGAACAAAAAATTCCTGCACTTCACATCTGAGCTCAAACATTCTTGACAAGACCTTTCCACGCGATAACCAGCGCACTTCGGCGTGCAGCAGAAGTGTTTCGTGCTCACTGCCCATTTCGTTGCATATTGTGCGGAAAATACGTGAATTTAATGGACGAGCTTTTATGAAGTTGACGATTTTCACAACGTCATTAAGTACAGACAAAAGTTCATCTGGCATTTTTTTTGTTGCTAGAGCTTCTCGGTGGATGCTGCAGTGTACCCAGGAAACCGATGGTGCAACTTTTCGGATGAAAGCTACTGCTCCTTTGTGCCTCCCTGTCATTGATTTCGCCCCGTCTGTACAAATTCCAACGCAGCGCGCCCAGTCAATTTCGTTTGCACTGAAAAAGCTATCCATCAAATTAAAAATATCTTCCCCTGTTGAACGAGTGGTAAGGGGACGGCAAAACAAAAAATCTTCATGCACTGTTTTCTCAAATAAATAACGAACATACAACAGAAGATTAGATAGATTTGCTACGTCAGTAGACTCATCGACTTGCAGTGAGAAGAATTCGCTGTTTTTTATTCTGCTTGTGAGCTGGCTGAGGATGTCGGCAGATATTGAATCAATGCGACGAGCCACAGTATTGTTGGCGAGAGGGATTTTGTCCAGCATATTTGCAGCTTTCTCTCCAAGCATACAGTTTACAATATCTTTGGCAACAGGTAAGCACAGATTTTCTCCAATTGTGTGGGGCATACCTCTTTTAGCTATGCGGTAACTCGCCAGATATGAAGCTCTTTGTGCATTTTTGGAAGCCCCTAAACCTGAATGGGAGTGGATAATTTTTTTCTTCTTTTGCAGTTCGTCTAATTTTCCTTGGAAAAAACTTGCAGGCATGTCTTGTAAGTGGCTGTGTCTTGTTTGTAAGTGCCGGACCATATATGAGGGTTTGAGACTGCTATTAGCTAAAACTTCACCACAGACTACACATTGCGGATTTGGATTTTCTGCATCTCCAATCCATGTAA